>JAQQSZ010019301.1:0-10394 GCA_028646595.1 Phalanger gymnotis
GAGGCACACTTCATTCTCGCCATTTTTCCTCTCCACTTTTTTTTCTTCTCTCTATTGTATTTGTTGTTGGGTTGTGGTTTTTTTTTTGGTTCTGTTTCGCCTTTCTCATGAGACATGAGAAAATTTATAAATTTAAAAAATAAATAAATAAATATTCACTAAGCACCTAATAAAAATAATAATAGCTAACATTTAGACAGCACTCACTACATGCTAGGTATTATGCTAAAGTACTTTACAAATATTATCTCATTGGATCCTCACAATGACCCTGGGAGGTAGGTACTAGTATTATCCACATTTTATAATTAAGGAAACTGAGGCAAATAGAGGTTAAGTGACTTGTCCAGGGTCATAACTATGGCTACTATGATTACAGAAAATTATTTGATCTAGTGGAACAAAAATGGCACCTTAAGAGTCCACCTCAAAAAGGGGTCTCTCTTCCTATTTCTTAACATAGGTGTTAAAATCATATATAAGATTCTATGATGGATAAGACCCCAGAGACTACATTTGAACAGGATTTATTTAATACATGGTCTACAACATTAAAAGATATTTCACAACAGGGTAAAACATTGTAACCTGAAGTAGCCACTAATGTCATGGAGGATGCTCTGCATAAAATCCACTACCAATGGTGAGGTTTTCTAAATGCTGTTTATTCACAGACAGCCTTGTACTATTTGCATCAAGCCCCAGAAAATCACACAGTTTTATACATGGAATCCATAGTTATTCAAAAGAGTCTCACTACTAAGGAAAAATAGAATGGTTAAAAATTTATATTGTCTAGGTAATGGCTTGTAGTTGGAAGGATAGTCCATTGAGCTAGCACATAAATGTGAGCATATATGTATATGGGAGGTATATGTATATATATGTGTGTGTGACTGTGTGTGTGACACAGAGAGGGGGAGCATCAGATGGATAATGGGCTGGTTCAGAATTCAATAAGAAGAAAATATTGGGTTATATCACATTTGGGACAGTGTATAGTGCTTTTAATAATCCAAAGATGCTTGTTGTCATCAGACTCTTTTTTATATAACATTATTCTTTTACCGATCATAGAACATCACAATCACAGAAAAATCAAAATTACAGGTTATCCAGAAGGCGAGAAGATACCTAAAGTAGATTTCAGCATAGTACCACTAATGGAATACATGGGAGAGATAGCATAAAAGGCATTCACAAGAACTGTAACACCAGAAAAGGAGAAGAGTTGAAAGTATAGCAAGAATGATGGATAAGGGTGGACAGGCCCTTCATTGGTACCTACAAAAAGGATCCCAAGAATGCTTCCAATCCACTGAATGGCTCTTCTGTGGAGAATGGAAAGTTATAGAGAAGAGTCACACACGATGAGAGGTAGAAAGGGTTGCAAATCACAGAGGATCAGAAGGCATGGAGGGATTGGGATCTGGCAAGATGAAGCAAATACCCACATAGGTGATCACCACATGGGTGATATCTCATCAAGACATAATCCTGCATTATTAATAGACACCCTTGTCATTTTATGACTATGTCACTTTTAGATAACTGTCACTACAAAGTGGCTGATCATTACTAATTTCTTGTCAAGGTTCCAGATATATGTCAATAATTTGAAAAGTATATTACAATTCTGATTCCTCTGTCAACAACAGGGATTATGGAAAACTATGATGACTGGTAGACATTTAAATTTTTAAAGATTATCTCAGGAAAGAACTATTAAGAAAAATCAGTAGTGAAATTAGAATGCTTTCATCAAGGGGGAAGATTTAAGCTACTGGAATTAAAGTTCTATATAGAAAAAACACTACAGCCACAATAGAGAATAGGACAAAGAAATTTGATTATACAAATCAAAGGCCAGAATCTAATCAGATTCTACTAAAAGAGGGTTACAAACATATGCAGGCGGGCCTTTTTCCTTCCGTTTTACCTTTAGTGCAGTAAGTAATATCAGCAAAAATGAATTGTTATCCAATGGTCAGGAAACTATTAAAAGTCTACTTCACTGAGGTATTAAAGGAGCCAAGCAAGGTGGGAGACTTGGCAATTCCCCTTCTGTGGGAGGCACCTCTACTGTGAATGATCCCAGGGTATCTAGGGAATGATACTGTCAAATTCATTAGGTAAAAATTAAACAGTTTTTTTTAAAAAATGTCTTTTTCAGAAGCTTTTCTAGTCTCAGAGAAGCACTAAGTTCAACCTTCCCATTATAAACATCAGGCAAGGCACAGAACAGGCTGGTGTATGCCCAGGAAATGTGTGTGCCTCTCTTACGGAGCATGGCCAGGACAGAGGCCAAATGGAAAAGAGCTTCCCCTCATGGCTGCTCCTGGATGCTCATGATGTTGTACTGAAAGCACCAAACCCCAGATCACTGGAGAGCCTCCTCATTTAACCCTGTACTCATTTTAAAAAAGGAGACTGTATTTTTTTTTGTTAGCCAGAACTTGGGAAACCCCCCCCAACATTTACACTTATAAAGAATAGAAATGGACAGTTATTAATAAAGACACACATCTTTATTGAAAAAGTATAAAATGAATGAATTAAAAAAGCATTTATTAAGTGCTTACTATTTACAAAACACTGATCTAAGTATTGAGGATATTAATAGAAAAATAGGACAGGCCCTGCTCTCAAGGAGCTCACATTTTAATGGGGAGGGGCAGAGCGGGAGGAGACACAACATATATGGAAGGTTTTACATACATGTCAGATGGAAAGGTTCCATGGAATGTGGGGTACAGTAGCAAAGCAGATGGTTATGTCTCTTTTGAAATGACATTTTCACTGACAAAATTATAGTTTCTGATGTTAAACCATTCAAGAGGGCCAAGGATTCTGGAGATAAGAACTTTCTTTTCTGGGTTTTCAGTAGCTGTGGCTGTTGCAGTGGCAGGAGCAATAGCCAGGCTGTATCTCCGCAGGGGTTGCTTCCCAGGATGATGGCTGTAGGCACCAAGCTGCAAACATTGCTCTTGGGTTCAGGGCCCTGGGGCTGTCTTCTTCAGTGTCTGAGGGTAGATAGTGGTCAAGCTGGTAGTGATTGACTTTCCTGGCATGTGATGCCTCTTGTCTCTCTGCAGGGTGCCTCACTCTTTTAGCTAGGCTGGCCTACCCTGTATCTCTTAGCAGATGGTTGGCAACTGATGGATATGGCTGGTCCCTTTCCTATAGGTTGTGTCTCCTGAATGAGGGCAGTGACAGCTGGGCTGCAAGCAGAGCCACTCTCAGGGCTTTTGTGCTTAATCTATACGTTGGTGGCACTTAGTCTGCAGTTGCTGCTGGTGATGATGAGGAAAGCCGGCCTCTTCTCCACAAATATTTCTCTCCTCAAGGATGGCTTCAGAGGTGGGACTGGGAAACGGGCTGGTATTCTGGGGGAGTCTGTTCTTATCAAGTCTCCTGATTTCAGGGTCCTGGATTTTGTTGATTAGGGTCTGGGGGAGATGGTGGTCAAGGAAGTAGTGGTAGTTTGACTTACCCAAAATGCAATGTCTTTTGTCTCTCTCTCATGGTGCCTTGCATATAATGTAATACATTAATATAATAATATCATTATATGTAAATTCAATATGTAAATTTCAAAGTTGTCCTGATTGTCTATCATTCCCTCTGGCCTATCTTATATTTTGTTCTGTGATGTATAAAAAGTTTGAGAGACAAAGTTTCTGGTAATTAATCATTTTATTAATCATGCCAGCATATAATTAATAAAAGGGGTCAGTGGCGCTGTCGAATGCAAAAGACCCCTCATGAAACCCACTTAACATTTAAATGCCTTTGGAAGAATGGGTGTTCCTGAGGGTAGAAATCAACTCTGATTAGTTAACAAATAATGATAGAATGAATATTATAATGAGAGGTAAGCTTATTCTGATGAGGGTCTGGGGGATGTGACTGATCACTTAGTCTTGGACAAAGAGACTTATCTCTTCCCAGACCACCCCAGTCTAGAGAAATCTAGACAAAAGGGGGAATCCACTTCCCCTAAGACCTGTCTGAGTAAAACACAATGGGCCAGAATCTACCAATTTACCTAAACTAAAATTTCTTTACCTTTTGATCAGATCTAAACTTTCCCAGTTGGGTGCCTTTCACCCAATATTTCATCTCATTATCAGTCTTGCACTTCAAAGGCTGTCTGAATAGCCTACAGAGGTTGATTTCTAAATGAAGAAAAGGAAGAGGAAAAACCTTAGTCCTAATTCAATAACTGGCTATTAATAAAGGAGAGAGATATTCATTTCTCCTAGTTCTGTATATTTTTTAAATGCTTCCATGACCTCCTTTTATTTCTTCTATTTTTTTGGCATTAGTATTACTGTTCCCCTTTCATCTAACCACATCCCCAATTTAAAAAAATCCTTCCTCATAACAAATAGAGAAGCAGCATGGCATAGTGTGATCGAAAATTGGCCCAGCAGTCAACATGACCTGAGCTCATGTCCTGCCTCTGACACATACTGGCTGTCAGCCCCTGAGGAAGTTACCTAACCTCTGGCAGGTCTAGGTAATTCTCTAAGAATATAAATCCCAGAGAAGGTGCTGACCAGCATTGGGAAAGTGAGTTCTTCCCTTGAGAACTGCCTGAACTGTCCTGGTCCATCACCACTTTCCATTATGATAAATACTTAGAATCAAGTAAAATAAATCCATACATTCATTGGCCAGGCCCCCAAATGCTATCATTCCATACCTTGATTCCATTTGCTATTCATTTTATAAAAGAGGAAGCTATGATTCAGAAAGGGTAAGTGATTTGTTCATGTGTCACACATGAAGTGAGAGAAGAATCTGAATCCTGGTTTTCTTAATTTCAAATCCAGGACCCTTCCTACTAAACCAGGCTTCTTTCTTATTCTAATGATCAGGGCCTGAGAAAGTCTTGGATTGATTATCAAAGCACTGGAAGCCCCTGTTGCCAAGGACTTGGATGTATTTAAATAAAAGCCCTTCTCCATGTCACAGATACACAATGGACTTCCATCTTCAGTGTTAAGGGAGTTACAGTGTAGAACACTTCAAGTGACTGATAATCCAAAATGTGAGGGTTCAAAATTTTAAAAAAAGGATTTTTCTAATATTGTTATATTTTAGCAAATCACACACTACTATTCATGAAAATGTCTTTCTTTGGAGATCATTAGTAGAAAAATAACTTCCACCACCACTCATTGTGAAAGGAGACCCCCATTGGTACAGGTTGTTCCCCAAGAAAGGAGAGAAATAAGCATGAATCAAGTGCCAACTATGTGTCTGGCACTGGTGCTAGGTGCTTTACAAACATTAGTTCATTTGATCCTCACAACAACTCTGACAGGTAGGTACTGTAATTATCTCCATTTTACAGTTATTGAGGCAAACAAAGGTTAAGTGAATTGCCCAGGGTCACATAGCAAATAAGTATCTATGGCTGAATTTAAACTCAGATCTTCCTGACTCCTGGCCCAGCGCTCTGTGTACTTTGGGGCCCCTTAGAAGACACTTAACTTCTCTGGGCCTCAGCTTCCTCATCTGTAACATTGCAGAATGTTCTAGATAAGCTTTAAAGTCCCTTGTAGCTCACAAATATTGTGTTATGATGTCTTAATACTGATTTTAAAGTGTTCTTTGCAAGAACATTTCTCCCGCATAATGAATAAGAATCAACTAAAAATAAATGACCTTGGAGACCAGGACACCGAATCAAGAAGAGCAAAAAATGATAGGAAGTACATATCTATTTCGGTGCCTTTAACTTCAGCAAGTAGCTTCTCCATCCTCTAGTTACTCACGTCTAAATCGATGGCCATATGGCTTCCAGGCCCATCTCTCTATGGAAGCTGCAATTTCTTGACTCACTAATAATCACTCTATGTGACTCTAGATCCAAAGGCCTTCAAAAAAAGTTTTATTGCTGCTTTTCCTTAACTCACAAGTAGAACTCCCAACAACTCCCTTGAAGAAAACCAGTTAAGCAAATCAAAGTGATGCAGCCCTAGTGTGACATCCTATGCAGATATTGCATCAGAGATATACCTCTCTACCAAAAAGTCTTTCTTTGCAACCAACATTCAACCCCACTGCTCCTGCAGAGTTACTTATTTCCAGTGGGTTATGGCCTGTTCACACCCAGCATGCACCTCTACATTGCCCTTTGGGTGATCCTTAAGTCATCTCACAAGAACCCTTTCCTTATCCTAACTGTCCTATCTCTGTTAATGTCACTGCCATCTTTCCAGTTATTCAGGCTCAAAGCCTCAGTTATTATCTCTGACTCCTTCTACTACTTTGCCCTCCATGATTACTGCCTTTTTTATTTCATCTCTGCACTCTCTCTCACACTCATCTGTACCTTTTTCCATACCCCAGACAGGCCTTTATTGTCACTCATTTGGAATATTGCAGTAACGTTCTATATTGGTCTCCCTGCTGCCTTGTTTCCCCCATTCAATCTGTTCTGTGAGCTGCTGCCAATTCAACTGAATCAAAATAACTCTCATCGTATGTCACATGTTATACATCTTCTGAATGCTTACCGATAAACTCCAAATTCCTTAGTCTGGCATTCAAGGCCCTTAATAGCCTGGCCCCAATATACCTTCCCAAGCTTATCTCACATTAATCTCTTTCACTTTTCTTATGCTTTAAGCCATTCCTTATGCCTGAATTACCCACCCTCCTAGCCCCCATCTACCTGCTGAAATCCTAGACATCCTTCGAGAAAGATTTGATGACCATTACCTCCATGAAATCTTCCTTGATCTCATACTCTACTTGGAACTCTGATGCTACTACTATATATTACAGTTATTTGGGTAAACCTCCTATCCTCCCTATCACATGCAGTGCAGTAGAATCGAAACAGGGATGAACTTGGGATAAGGAAGAGCCTTGTGCAAGTCCTTAGCCTATTTCTGATTCAATTTTATCCATTGCAAAATAAAGTAAAAATTCTTACTGAACCTATTTTAAAAGGTTACTGTGAGTTTCAAAGGAGCTAATGCCAGTAAGTGCTTTGTAAACTTTAAAGTGTCCTGGGCACCTTACTTATCATCACTTGACTATAAGACCCTTGAGGGCAGGGCTATGTTTTATCCATTTTTGATCAACGTTTCACCTTCAGTTTAGGATGAGCCTGGGGCTGGAAGCACAGCACTCCTCCCATGGTAGGGATCAAGTATATACTTATTAAATGAAAAGAGCATATATAGAAGTTAACTTTATTTATACTTATTATTTATATTCTTCTTCTTATTATTATTTATACTTATTAAATGAAAAGAGCATATACAGAAGTTAACTTTAGAATGACTTGTACAACACGTTGCCATAGTAAGACTGGGAAAAATTCAGGCAACTCAAATACCTGATAATGATAACTGGTAGTAAATTGAGTGCTGAGCCTGCAGAGTCAGGAAGTCCCAGGTTCCAGTCCTGCCAATGAGACTCAGGAGCTCTAAGACCTCACACGAAATCACTTACCTTCTTTAGCTGTACTTCTTTCATAGGATAGTAGGTTTATAGAGCTTGAAGGTACCTCAGAGATCATGTAGTTCCACTCTCTCACTTTAAAAGTGAGGAAAATGAAGCCAACAGAGGTGAGGTGACTTGCCCAAAGTCACAAGGCTAGTACATGACAAAGGAAAGATTGAACTCAAGTACTCTGATTCCAAAGCCAAAGTGTTTTCCATACCTCTTCAGGCAAGTCCTTAGAACTTATCTACTAACTCAGAGATGGTTTTGATTTACATTGATGGAAGATGTTCCCATACCTAGAATTCCCTACTTGACAAGATGAAAGATCCTTAATGATATTAAGAACTAACATGAACAAAATCACTATGGCTGCAGCTAGCTGGACAAGAGTTTGAAAACAATGAGGCCTCAGAATTAGCCATGCAAAATGACACAGTGTTGCTGTCTATTGGAATGTGGGGCCTTGCATACTATAGCTAGGGCCCAAGTTTGTCAAGTTTTCTGTTCCTTTTTTCTCTATATGTATGGTGGCATTTCTGCGTGCCAGCTGGCACTAGAGAGACAAAGGACAAATAGCACCTATTCAGTGTGATTATTTTTCCTAACTAGAAGTGGAAATTACTGGATTTCTTTCAAGAAAGTCCACTGTATTTGTACCCACACTTTATAGAGAAAAATGTTCAGAGAAGGACCTGAACACTCGAGTATGATGACAAACTGAACCTCTCAAGGTTCCTCTGTCATTCGTTTTTCAGTTATTTTGAAGAATTCTTAAAACTTAGCAGGCATTTGATACCTGACAGAAATGGGCAAGAGGGTGGGGGGCAATGGGCTGTGACTTCTTCCAACTGAAGGAGGTGGAGGAGGAGGAGGAAGAAGAGGAGAAGGTTCTTTTCATAATTATGACATTATATGAACTTGCATGCAAAATAACAGCTGAGGATTTTCACAAATTTATGTAGCATTTTATTTTTTTAGACCTATTTAACTATTTCATGCTATATGAGAATCAAGGTGAGGAGAAGGTCAGAGGTAAATTCCATCAGTATTGGCACATACATTCCACATGTTTACTTTTGGTTAAGCTATAAAAGGTACTATGCAAATAAAAGGGTAGGGGGGTCCAGCTAAAAAGCTCCATATGATAATCACTTCCGGTGGAGATTTTTGAAAATCATTGACAGGGTAAAATGCTTTAAGGTCAGGAGGAACCAATTCAGGGCCACTTAGGTAGTTCACTCCTTACATTTTGACAGATTAGGAAACTGAGGCTCAGAGAAGTTAAGCAACTTGCCTGAGGACATGAGTACTAAGCCAGAACTTTGCCCATTAGACCACAATGCCTATTACCTTAAGAGCCGGAAACAGCATCTAGGACAACTTCCACAGTATGCATTTGAGAAAACTAGGGCTCAAAGACATAGAGTAACAGCTAGTGAGTGTAAGGTATGAAAGCCTTCCTACAAGCAAGCTTCCCCTAAGCAAGCTACTTTTAATGGGCTCCACATGAGGTCTATTAATGGGGAGGGAAGATCTTCCATCTCACTGACATTATACCTTCTAAGTTGTCTTTGGCATTTGTGGGTTGAGAAGTCTGGAAACTGCCACAAGTGCCAGCGATTCAGTCCCCTGAGACCTACTTCGATTTTGCTGGCGCATGCTCTGTACCCGGCATGGCCCATGCTGGACTGTGCTCCTCTCTCAGACTGGTGCAACAGATGTTTCCTGTTGACCTTCTAGGTTGTCTAAGGCTAGAAATTTGTTTCACTCTGTCATTTTTGAGTTCTGCTGCTCTAGAATTTGTTTAGAGTCATTTTTACAGGTGTTTGGAGGTGTTTGGGGAAGAGCTCAAGGAAGTCTCTGCTTTCACTCTGCCATCTTGGTTCCAACCCCTAATCTTGCTTTTCCGGGGCCTTTCCAGGACCTTCTCCTGGGGGCAGATGGCAAGCACATGTAGCATAGATAATAACAGATGCAGAGGCCAAAGGAGACAAAAACCTTCCAGGAAAATGTGAGGAGGGAGTGATCACTACCAAGGGAGGAGAGGAGAAAACCTTCACCGAGGAGGTGGCAACCCAGCTGAGCCTTCAAAGAAGACAAGGATTCTGAAAGGTAAAGAGATTAAGAAATGCATCCCAAGCTTGAGGAATTACTTATACAAAAGCATGTAGGTCAAAGATTGAGTGTTAAATTCATAACTACTTCATTAACTAATTGATAAAAGATAAGTGACGAATTCATGCCTGATTATTTGTTTTAGGGATTTTTTTTTTGCATTTGGAAAATATGGAATGACAATTCATTGGGTTTTACAAGAAATACCGACAGTAAATTGGAATGAGAACCAATTCTTTGTGGTTATCTTACAAATGCCCAATTCTCCATCAAGTCTGGTATCATACCTAAATATTTATTTATTTATTTGTATGGCTAGCTTTTTTTTTAATTTTTAAGGAAAAGGTTGGAGAGATTATCTTTTTTAATTCAATTCAATTTTATTTTCATCTCTGAATTCTCTTTGCCCTATCCCTTCCCACCATTTTTTAAAATCATGGTTGAATAGTTGTTTACAATGCTTCTTCACTTTTTCTGTTCTTTCTAGTTTTCTCCTGTTTGGATGAAGGAGGGAGGTCATTTAGGCTGATTTGGGAATAGAGGATATATCCTCTGTGGCTTTTTGCCCAATTACAACTAGTTATATGATATGACTTATTATATTATTAAGTTTAAAGTTTAAAAGAGCTCAACTCCTATGTGAGGGGTAAGAGGTGAGGGGTAGGAGAAAACAGGAGACTTGGAATGAGCTCATTTCTGGAAGTCTAAATCTCTATTTTTTAGAAGAGGAAGCTTTGGGGGGGAAGAGCCAAGATGGCGCCTGGGAAACAGTGACTGGCATGAGCTCCCTACCAAGTCCCTCCAAAAAC
>JAQQSZ010019302.1:0-10394 GCA_028646595.1 Phalanger gymnotis
GAAAGTGATAGAGAAAATGTTAATAATGTAAATTCAACTTAAAAGTGGGCTGAGCTGTTTTTAAAGAGCCAGTTGTTAGATATTTACCAGCACACTCAGTCCTTGGACCAGTTTTATTTTAATATGACTTTCAGATGGGGCAGGCAGACTGCAAAAAGAATTTAAAGAAAAAAGTTACAAGCTTTAAGATGGATGCTCAGTCTTGTAAGAGAGAAAGGGGAGAGGGGAAGGACAGCCGCACTGAAATTCTGCATTGGTTTCTGGTGGGCCTGTATCATTCAGTTACTTTCTTTTCTGATCATAGATTTATAGCTGAAAGAGACCTTGGAGACCACCTAGACCAACACCCTCATTTTACAGATGAGGAAACTGAGGCCCAAGATTCCACAGGTAATAAGTGGCAGAAATAGGATTTGAGGATAGGGCCTCTGACTCCAAATCTATCAGGCTTTCCCTCTTCCCTGCTGCCTCTTCCACCCTTGATTTGGATAGTAGCAATGCTGAGCTTCCATCATCTCCCATTCCCTCTGCAGAAGCCAACACATCAGAATACTCTTGGGCTCGGAGGCCGCAGCAGCAGCTTGTAGCAGCCTCCTTACCTTCATGGCTCTCTCTGATACAGGAGCCACACTGTAAGTCACTCATGTCCCACCTCTCCCCTCTCCCCTCTCCCCCTCACCCCCTCAGCAGGTTTTCACTTTCTCTAACCTTCTTCATCTTTAAATTTCCCTTCTCTCTTAGGGAGAGGAGGGGTGGAGCTTCCAGTCATAGTCCCAAGGCTATCCACAATTCAGTTAGATAAATACTGGTGAACCCCCTTGAACAGACACAGTTTCTCAAGAGAAAAATGTACAAATGCAGATTATCAACTGATCTACACTTCATATGCACAGAGAGCTTCCTAAGGGCACTGACGGGTTAATTAACGATAATGATAGGAAGTATTTCTGGAGCATCTTAAGGCTGGCAAAGTGGTTCACATATGTTATCATTATAAGGTAGGTACCTTTAACACCCCCATTTTACAGAGAAGAAGACTGAGGCTTCGATAAGTTGAGCAACTTGTGCAGGTTCACACAGCTAGTTACTTTCTGAGTCAGGATTTGAACCCACATCTGCCTGAACTAAATCCAGAGCTATACACCATGCCAGTTAGACAACTTTTCCAGGAATACGTAGCTAGTATGTGTCACATAGACTTGAACCTAGGTCTTCCTGACCCTGAGGCTGACACTGCAGATCTAATTCCACTGGGCTACCTCTCATGTAAATAACAAACACTCTCACTATTTCCACAGAGTGCATTTATTGAAGGGATTTTAGAGGTCATTTTATCCAACCTTCACATTTTACAAATGAGGAAACCGAGTTCTGGATGATCTTCTCAAGACTGCACGGTTAGGAAAGAAAAGAAGCAGGACCTGTTTAGTAGGTACAGTCTTAGTAAAATTAGTGACTGAAATATCTTCCTTTCTTTACTGAAGTGGAGGAATATGGATGTGGGATGTTGCTTATGCCACCAAAAGTGGTCAAGCATATTGGTTTTGCTGAGATAAAATAAAAATAAAATAAAACAGGACACGAAGAAACTCTTCGGGTGAATGGTCAATATATTCAGAAATGAAGTGAAACAAAAAGAAATCAATTTTTAAAGAAATCTAAATAAAGAATGGGAAAATATGGTAAAAATGATGAGGTTTTTTTTTTTCTTCTAACACTAAGGCTTGGGAAGAACAGAAGTGACAGTTATGTCCTGACAAAGGTTGCAGAAGAACACTACTAGCCTTGGTCTCTCTTCATAAAAATAGATTCTTTTCCTTTCTGCAGTAAGATGTTTGTGATGGGTCACGGCATCTTGAGAAACAATGGCTTCTACTCGATATAGCATATAATTCTGTGACTGGTAGATTTCAGTGGCAGGAAAAAATTAACATGTCACTGAAGTGAATGATCATCCGCTTTAATTTCTACCACCTACTAGCATCACTATGTCACCCATACGCTTTCTGTATTTGAAGGGTAAAGGGAAAAGAAAAGTTAGCGAAAGAGAGAACTAAAGAAGGCTGCACAAAGAATTTACAAGCACATGTTTCTGAAGCAGGCTGCTTTCTGGCTCATCTCCAGGTGAGATGCTGCATGCATTTGCCTTATTACTACCCAGATTTCTCTTCCCGGATCCTTCACAGTCCCCTCACACCTTCTCTCTCTCGGTATTTACACGATCAATATTATCTCTTTCAAATCTTAACTGACAGAGAATCTGAAAGGAGCTCTATAAAGTTCTTTTCAAAAAGGCCACAAACTGAACTTTCTACTGGTGTGTATTAAACTGATGTTTTCTTTTATTTTCAGTGTAAAAAGTTTTCTCCCTTGCTGGCCATTTGGGTTGATGGTGGAATGGGTATGGAAAAGGACATCCTCCTTTAGAGAAGGGACCACCCTCAGATATTTATTCACTTCAGTCAAAGACACAGAGCAAGGGGCCTTACTCCACCCAGTACCCATCTCCCTTTGAGACCCTTCAGCAAAACAATATTGTCACATTTCTCCGCAGCTTAAAATAGTCTTTGATATATCCATTAGCTTGTCTAGGCTTCAGGTTTTAAGAAATTCAGCGAAGGAAAACTGCCTTTTAAAACCATCTCCCCTTTAATGCTTTGACAGAGCTAAACTTGTGTTACTTTAGATAAATACCTGCTTTGTAGCAGGAGATGCTGAAAGGAATGATAATTTATCTTCAATTTACCACGACAACTTTCCTGTTAATTATTTTTTAAACATGGCTGCATTACATTGTCCTGGACTGTTAACTGAAAGCACTTTCTTAACTTTCTATTTTTTCCATTCAGTTTTCGTCTTTTTGGGTGTCACTCTGAAAGAATCCATTATCTCCCTAGAATTATTATTATTTTTTCTTTTTTTCAATTTCCTCCTCTGTGCATCTCAAATTTTCCTTTGCAGTTTATTTGACACTACCAGCAAATGCATGAATCTATTTTTTTTTTCAAATACACAATAGTATTCTTGGCCTGTGGGTATTCAAGGAAAGAAAGGAAGAAAGAATTTACACAGTGCACAGTTTAAAAGCAATGTCTGGTCTTAATCAATGAAACAGCTGGGAGGGGAAGAGGAAACGTAGGAATCAAAATATCATCACTTCTCAGGCAATCTCCAACAAAACATAGGCAAGCAGCAAAATTCCACATTGACATGTTTTCTTCTATGATTTGTTTTGAAACGTAGACTTCCTAAGGGTCAGAGTGGCATCCCCAAGATCCCCTCAGGATCTATTTGTAAAGTACAAATAAATTCTATCCCTTTTCAAAGCATCCTTAATCCTTAATGCTAATGTAGACATAGATTTCTAGGGCTCTTCACCTACAACAAATGACTCTAAGTTATCCCAGAGAGTTTTTTCTTTAATGAAAGTACTCAGATATTTCAGTAAGGGGGTACTTCTCCTATACTCTTGATGCTGTCTCTCCATAAGTGCAATAAAAACCAAGTTTGAATCACTAATTTGTTTTATAAAGAGCAATGCAAATACTTAATAAAATAGCAAAGTAAACAGCTCATTTATATGCGTAAGGATGCATGAAGACTAAAGCTTCAAAACCAGAGGGGGGAAAGGAAAGATATTCTTGGGGTTGTCTTTCATCTTAAGGATAAATGTACACCCAAAGGAAGCTTTGGGGGCTGCCTTATGCATTGTCATCTGTTCCTCCAATAATAATTTGGTTTTTATAGTTAGCGTATGGGCTTCTCCCTGTTGTGTTTTGTTTTGAAAACAACACAGCTTCCTTTCCCCCTCCTCTCTTCAGAATCCTTCGATATGGGAGGGTCGTGTGGTTACAGCCCGCTCTTGCTAGCAGGCTGGGAATAATTTCTTGGTCTGTGAGTTTCATAAATGGTATAAAGCTTTAAACACGCATCTACTTTATGGAAAGCTGGACTGTGAATAGTAACTGACAGATTAGCCACAGCCTAAGACTACTACAGCAAGAAGCAGACAGATACATACTCACTTTGGCTTCCTTTATTTTGCATCAGTCAAAGTGATTCAAATTGTGGGCTTCCGGCTGGAGATCACCCACCTGCCCACAAAAGCAAACTGGGCTTCCTTAACAGTAAGAATGTAATCTTTTAAATCAAGAGTTCTCAACTTGATGTCTGGAAACAATATTTTTTTTTAATAATTGTGTTTCAGTATGATTTATTTCCTTAGTAATCCTATGTATTATGTTTTATGTATTTAAATATATTGTTCTGATAAATGGTCCATAGGCTTCATCAGATTGTCAAAGGGGTCCATGGTGCAAAAAATGGTTACATTGGTTTTGCCCCAACTTTAAACAACTGAATGAATGAATAATTTTTTTTAAAGTATTTGTCACAACTTTAAATAGATGAATAATTTTTAAGAAGCATTTTGAGGCACCAAACACCATGCTAGATGAGAAAGATAAATACAAAAGGGATGCCAGTCTCTGTCCTCAAGGAGCTTATGTTCTAACAAGAAGTGATAGTACATATAAACAAGTGGTGGGCTCAGAAGCCAATTGATTTGATTATGATATCAGTTCCAGAAGAGAGGTGGGACAGAGAGTGATTGTGGTCCCTAAGGCAGCTGATGAGAAGATGGCCCAGGAATGAAGTGAAGCATGGTTAGGGAACAGGTATAATAGTATGCCAGGCAAGGCACTCATCGATGGGGTATAGGGCACCTCCTAGAATTCAAGAAATGTTGCTTTTCTGCAACCTTAGTCAAAGGTGAAAAAAGAATAAGATGACCATAGATCCTAAAATTCCATCACCCAGGTAGCTGAGGTTCTTAATCAATAGCTACCATCAATAAACCACTGATAGGAAAGTGAATGGGATTGTCTTCAAGCTGTGCCCGTCTGCTTCAGCTGGCATAAAAGCTATTTTGTCTTGTCAGTCTATCTGGTTACTCATCTATCATCTATCTATCCATCCCTCCATCCACCTAATCATTCATCCATCTGTCCATCCATCTCTCTGTCAGTATGTACACAATACACATCAGCTATAATAAATATATTTATTTAATATAAAGATCCCCACACTATTCTCATACATCATTGTCCGTAAATCTAGTTATCGCCTTTAGAATATCACGTTTATTAGGAGTCTGGGTTCCAGGTCTTATGTCCAGTGTCTAGCTTTAAAACTGAGACAAGTCTAACAGAATGATGTTCTATTCCCGCCCCCTCCCCAACAGCTTAATTCAAACATTTAGGACTAACAGCGACTTCTCCATTCAGATCTCTCTACCGTGCTCTCTTCTCCAAGTACCTTTATTTTGCTCTGTCATTTTGGACTGTTTTTCATCCCAGCCACTCTTAAAGGTCAGATGTTTTCAAAAGCTGTATGCTTTCTCACAAAGCCTCATTTTCCTCACCATAGCTCAAGTGCCTGATTCACCTTTGTGATTAAGAAACATTTCCTACATTCAGGATCAGAAAAAAAAAAAAGCTCTGGAGGTCATGGAAAAGGTTGACTGCTCCATCCTGGGCTTCAAAAACCTTTACAGTCCCAGGCAGAGCGGAAAGCTTACAGGCAGATGACAGACAGCTATAAGCCACAGACCTTACTACATTAGATAAGAAAACAGACAAAACAATTATCAGTTAGTTTAAAAAAATTAAATCCATGATGAAAATTTTAAAACTGGAAGGGACCCTGTATGCCATCAAGTCCAAATCCTTCATTTTATATGTGAGAGAGTAGAGAGGGAATGTGGCTTATAGCTAGTAAGTATCCGAAGTGGGACTTGAACCCAGGTCTTCCAGACTCCAAATCTAGTGGTCTATCCACTACCAATGCTGCCTCCCACATAGTAATTGGACAAAGTTTAAAAGTCTGATTCATGTTTGGTAATTAATACCAAGTGGATTGTATGGTGAAATGAGTGAGAGAGAGGTACAGAAGAAAGTCTTGAATCTGGAGTCAAATATGGGACCAAGTTTCAATACTACCAGTCTCTTTCTACCTGTACGGCATCGAGCAAGTCATTTAACCACATGAGCCTCAGTTTCCTCATCTCTCCCTTTACGCCATGGATTCTGACCAGATGCCCTAAATGTAGTCACCCAATGAAACGGAAATCGGCAAAGGAAGATGGGGGAAGCCAACTAGGACCTCTTAACAAATGCCTCCTTAGCTAATCAAGGGGCTTCGCATTTACCATGTGCTAAGCCAACTGGAACCAGTTTCAAAATGTCTACTCCCATTTTACTGCCTTTCCCTTCCATGCTATCACAGTTCTCTCAGAGGCAAGGTCTCTAGTAACTCCGAACGGAGGGGCTGCATCAGCTGAGTAAGTCAGACCCTTATTACACGGTCAGGGCCATCTTCATCAAAACCTCTTTTTTAGAACCTTCTGGCTTATTGTGTTCTGGAGCTTCAGATCGAGCTTATGGTAAATTTCTTAGCACAGGTCTTTTAAGACTAACATCGTTCAGTGGCAGGTACTCGGGCTCTGAAAATAGCAATTAGAACTAAAAAGTGGTTCAGAGAGCAAGCTACCTTCAATTTGAAAAAACCTACCCCCTTCCAAGCCGGGCTATGGTTTGAGAGATGGGAGCTGTCCACATTATGAACACCGATGACGCCTACCCTGGAAGCCTCCTTCACAAAGCAGGCAGCAATTTGATGAAAGCATGCCTGAGCCTGCTCTTCTCAGTTGTTTTCCTTTCCAAGCCCTTCGATTTCTGTGTTAAAAGAAGCCAAAGACAGAGAAGCCAAGGGAATATTCCTCAAAAGACAAATCTTAAGATTAGAGTCATTAAATGAAGCCTTTACAGTTTTTTTTCTAGACCACCTTCTTGTCCAGATTTAGAATATAGGAAAAATGACACAGCTATGGCTCAAGGAAAGTTACAAAATATCCAGTTAATCAAAACCAGTAACTAATTATCTAATTGAACAGATGCTAATTTAGTACAATGTTGTGTATACTTTGTATTTATTTATCCCCACTCTTGTAGAATGTCAGTTCCTTGAGGGGAGGGATTGTTTCATTTTTGTCTTTATACTCCTAGTATCTAGCATAGTGCTGGACACATAGTAGGCACTTCAGAAATGTTTTGAAATGAATCCAGAGCGCCTGCTTGGTTGTTGTTTCTTTTCTTTCTTTTTTTTTGCATCTTCTTACTTTAGCAGTATGGCAGAGAAATGGTCATGGGGAAGAGTTTAATTATGCAAATTATAAGAGTTTTTCAGAGCAGCTTATGTACTTTAAAACTCTGCAGAAGATACACTTAAAGGGCTGATCGTGGAACACATGAGGTCATCTAGAACAGAATGAAAGGGTTCTCCATTTATTTCCCTCAGTATTGATTTTAACTGAAACATTCAGGCTCTTTGGACTAATAAATTCACCCCTGGGGCCTGAAGTATGTTTAGATCTGTTGTCAATAAAGTTAGAAAATGACTAAAGGATGATAAAAGTCTTAAAACAGCTTAAAAGGTTGGGTGAATACCTAGCACAATGCTGGGTACAAAGTAGGTACTTAACAAATGCTTGCTGATTGATTAACTATTGGGAGCTTGTTCTTTTAATAATAACTCAGATTTTAATAGCAGATTGAAAAAGTGTTTTTTATGTATTCTCCCACTAGAGCCTTGCAATGGCTTTTTAGCATTATTAACTGAACCTCAGAGGATTTAAGTGATGGCCCAAAGTCACGTAGATACCAAGTGTCTGAAGTGATATCCAAACCCAGAACTTCCTAACCTAAGTCCAGCGAGTAAATTGCTACAGAATTGACAGGACAAACCTTAATACTTTTCAGGTCCTGCAAAAGTGTGAATAGGTTTTACTCATTATAGAGTATGTGATACCTTCCAGGTCAGCAATTGGTTGAATTTGCCATAGTAATGATTAATGTTTTTGTAGATGGAAGTTCCTTAGAATTGGTTTAATTGGTGACCGCTGACTCTCACTCTCTCCCCTCCCTCTCTCTAGTCTAATTCCAAATGTAAACTACAGATATTTTCTCCCTAAAGATAAATAAGCAGAAGCACCCTAGTCGTGATGACCTCATCTCATCTCTATGTGAAATTGACGGGTAACCGAGCAAGATGGAATTAAAAATAAAGACATGGAGAAAACCTAGAGATTAACTGTCATGAAGTCCTGTGCTCCTAGAGTTTTCAAAATCCATTGTCATCAGAAAGCATACCAAAAAAGTCCACGTTAAAAATCCAAAAATTTTGTAAGAGTGGAATACTTTGCATTACACATATCGGACAATAATCCATTATCTCAAGCACCTGCTGGACGTTTCTACTTGGAAGTTAGAGTAACTCAAAATCAACACTCCCCTCTCCCTCCAAATTACTTTCTACTTACTATCATTGGTACCACCATACTCTCAACACCAGACTTAAAGCCTGAGAGCCATATTGCATGCATTCTCTCTTTTATCTTTTAAATCTAGTCATATATCATGCCAAATTTTCCTTCAAATATCTCTCATATCTCTTCCTCTTCATTCCTATCCTTGGGTCCATGCCTCAGCAACTCATGCTTGCACTATTGTAATAGTCCCAGATTTGCCCTTCTTGTCACTAACCCCTTCTGATTACCATTCTGTCCTAAATGCTTTAAGCATGTTCTCAACCAAGGAGGAGACTCCGCCTTTAGTTAATACCAGTAATGGATATAATCCCTAAAGGAGAGGACAATCTTAACCACTAAAGACCACCTAGTTCTTCACCTTATAGGGAAAAAAAAAACTGAGGCCCAAGGAGTTTATTGAATTGTCTGAAGTCATACATAGCAAGAATTAAAAGCATTTGAACACGGATCTTCTGAAGCCAGAGTCGGTGCCATTTTCCTTCTTTCCTTTTCTGTTCAGATCTATAAGACAGTTTAGTCAAGGGTGGCAGAGTAGGAGAGAGTGCTGAACATAAAGTCATTTAGACTTGGATTCAAACCCTTCCTCAGACACTTACCTAGCTGTGTGACCCTGGACAAGTTACTTAACCTTTAATCAGATTGTTTCCTCACCTATAAAGTGGAGATAATAATGGCATCAACTTCACATGGCTATTGTGAGTAAAGCAGTCCCCAAATATTAAAGTGCCATATAAATGTTGGCTTAATGATGATGTTAATGAGCGATGACGATATGCTAGGCACTCGGAAAACAAAGACAAAAGTTAGACGACAGTCTCTGCCTCAAGGAGCAATCCAGATTGTGGGATGAATGGACAGGAAGGACAATAAATAATAAAGGCTTGGGACTAGAGAAAACTCGAGAGCTCAGATAATCACATACAGCAGATGCTAGGATGCCCAGCTATCCCCATGGTATGTTTTCAAAAAGTTAACAAAATGATAATCAGAGACAAACATCCTGCTCATGCAACTGAACTGATCAGTCCGTTTAAACAGCCCCCAAGCTCCAAACGGGGCAACTCCAAGTATTTCAGGGGAAATTCCCAGCAGCCTCTGCTCCTGGTATGCTCTGCTCGAGCAGCTGCTAACGTCACTGGGGTACTGAGTGTGTGGGCTTAGGATGAATGAACAGATGGGCTTCTTTTGGGCAATCATCACTGTTTTATAAGATCTGAAGCCTAACCCCCTGCCAGTTACAGAAGACACTCGGCTTTCCTAGAATGCTCAGCCAACAACCAGGCACAGGTATAAACTCCTTGAGTTGAGCCTCCAGGTTTTCATCTTAGTGAGTCACCCTGGTGTACTCTGGAGCTTGTGACACTGTTTGCTTTTGGAAAAACTGATCAGTGGGATAAACTGGCACTTAGGGTGCTACGCATGCCTCCCAGCATCAAAGATGCTGTCAAGAGTCAGTGTGGTGTAGTGGATAAAACTTTGGACTCCGAGTCAGGAAGCACTGGATTCAAGTCCCTCCTTGGACACTTCCTAGCTGTGTAACCCTGCGCAAATCATTTAATCCCGTTTGCCTCAGTTTCCTCATCTGTAGAAAGAGGGCTAGATGTCCTCTAAGGTCCTTTCCAGCTATAAACCTATGACACTATGATCCTTGGCCTAGATAGTGCAGCTGGTGGCACCATAGGAAGAGTGCTGAGCCTGGAGTCAGAAAGATTTGAGTTCAAACCCAGCCTCAGACACTTACTGGCTGTGTGACCCTGGGCAAGTCACTTAACCTCTGTTTGCTTCCGGTTTCCTAACTGTAAAATCTCACAGGTTTGTTATAAGGATGAAATGAGATAAAATTTATAAAGTAACTAGCTCAATCATGGCATGTGCTAGGCTCTATTTAAATACTCATCCCCTTCACCTTCCCCCATCCCTACGAGAGCAGCCAGGTAGTGCAGTGGATAAAATTCTGGACTTGGAGTCAGAAAGATTTGAGTTCAAATTCAGCCTCAGACACTTACTA
>JAQQSZ010019303.1:0-10394 GCA_028646595.1 Phalanger gymnotis
GGCGAGGTGGCACCATAGTAAATAGCACCAGGTCTGGACTTAGTAAGACTCATCTTCCTGAGTTCAAATCTGGTCTCAGACACTTGCTAGCTGCATAACTAGTAAGTCACTTAACCCTAGTTTCCTCATCAGTAAAATGAACTAAAGGAGGAAATGGTAAATGACTCTGATATCCTTGCCAAGAAAACCCCAAATGGAGTCACGAAGAGTCAGACACGACTGAACAACAACAACGTAACAGAAGTACCCAAGCCAGGATTTAAAGCCAAGTTTTCTGGGTTCAAACCCAATGCTCTCTTCATGACCTCCAGATGTTATTATCTCTCTCATGATCATGATTATGAAGAATGATAATTACTCACATGTAACTCTGTATAGTTTACAAAAACACTTCCTGACAATAATCCTGTGAGGTAGATGGCTCACGTACTACTATGTCCATCTTACAGATGATGAAATGAAGGTTAAGAAAGGCAAAGGAACTTGCCTATAGTCATACAACTACCAGTAGATGGCAGCCGGGACTCATACCCAACAGTCAATAGTAATTAAACATTTATTAAGCACCTACTATGTGCCAGACACTGTGCATGAGCAATGAACATACAAATGGGATCTTCTTTAAATGGGGAGTCCTTTGTTTCACCCTCCAGTCCTCCAATCACAGAGGCAAAGGATACTGAGGGTATTGATGAGGCATGAATACTGAGGCTAATTCCAAGCCCAATGCTTTTCCAGTACCCCAGGCTGTTCTCATTTACAGGTAGTTTGCCAAGATTTTGCCTAAAGGTCCATGCCAAGTTCTATATGTACGCCATCTTGTCAGGATCCCTTGATCTCCTGCATGGGCCCCACTGAAAAGTCTCAGAAGGCATTATCAGAATGTCCCTGACTTGTGACACAGTCTTTATTACCCAGTTTGGCATGCTCTGTGCCTAATATCTGCAGCAGCCTGACGTAAAAGATTTTTTCTGAAGGGCACACCCAATATAAGAGAACCTCAAATACAAACACAAAGAGAAAACGATCCCTCCCAGCTCTAAATCTACGGTCCTATGATTTGACCTGGTTACCAGACCCATGCTCCCACTCCCTAATCTTTCTGCGAAAATGTCATTGTGCGTTTCTGCCTGATTTCCTTGTTTTCCCTCCTATCAACATACTAAACTCTGCAGGCAACAGGTTCAAGGAACAACAGTTCCCCCAGCTGCTCATATACTTTCATAAGTACTCAAAGTAGGAGAGAGGGATATTGACTCCAACTGCTGCCTCCCTGCCCTCATGGTTCATGGGTCTTTCCCTCCCAGTTTGATTTTTTTTTTTATAAAGAGGCCATCCCTTGACTCATTTCTTAAACAGGCCTATGAATGTTGCCTCACTCAAAGTGAGAACTCTGAAAGACCTTAACTTAAAAAGGTCAAATTCTCCCACTGCATCTTGGGCCATCTCTAGTCATCCTAATCACTATCTGGACCCAGCTGGCTCTGGAGGAGAAAGTGAGGCCTGTGACTTTGCACAGCCTTCCCTCACTCAAATCCAATTCAACTGCAAGTCATGACAACATCTTCCTGATGTCATGGTCTTCTTGGAGAATGATGGACAAACCACAACTCCCACAAAGCAAATTGTTGTCATTGTCTTCTCAGTTAGACTGGAAGCCCCTTGAAGTCAGGAAAAAAAAATTTTAAATCATCTCTTAACTTTTCAGTAGACCAATAGAATTTTGGTATAGTAAGTATTAAAGGTTTAGTTAATTGATAGTCCTACCCACCTAGCAACAGGGCCATATTTGGAACCTTGGAGGGAGAGAGTAGGCTTCCTCTCTCCTTGGGGAAACAAAAAAGGAAGTCACTTCAGGCAACTCTGGTCTCAGCTGTGTCATTGTTCTCTGTTTTAGCCTCCCCTTGGGAACCAATTTGGTGTCCAAGAGCTAAAACCATCTCATTGTTCGGCATGAGCTGGCAGAGTCATCTTTGGAAAAATATTGCTGTTTCTTCATTTTCCAGGGTTTGTCAACGCTCCCTCCCCTCTCCCACTCTGAGCACAGAGGAAACAGGTTTTTTAACTCTTTGTTGTTCACTCCTTTCAGTCATGCCTGACTCTTCGTGACCCCATTTGGGGCTTTCTTGGCCAAAATACTGTAGGGGTTTGCCATTTCCTTCTCCAACTCACTTTATAAATGAGAAAACAGAAGTGACTTGCCCAGGGTCAAATAGCTAGCAAGTGTTGGAAGCCACATTTGAATTCAGGAAAATGAGTCTTCCTAACTCCAGGCCCAGCCACCTATCTGCCATATTTTTCATGGGACAACCAAATTGCTTCCCCTGATGAGCCAATAAAGCTGTTCTCTGAGGACTTCTCTTTTAGGTAAAAGTCAGCAAGCATTATTAAGCACCTACTGTATGTTAAACCCAAGTCTAGTTTCACGTCTGTTGATCCAATAGGACAATAGAAAATAGAAAATAGTTTGGTGGAAGCAGAGGGGAGGGCAGTCATTGTTTGCTGAACTAAACTATGGGAGCCTATGTCTTCTTGTATGTCCTTGGAGTATGCTGTCAAGAGTAGGCCATAAAGTAATTTGTAAATAAAGGCTGAAGGTTGCTAAATTATGACACTAGTCAATCTCATAGGGACCCCAAGACCTTCAGACTATGGAGCAAGAGGGTGAGATTGTGCCCTGCAGACAAAGAGAGATAGATGGAGAGGGAGAATAATGCCCATAGCGGTGCTAACCACAATTAAGGGACCTACTATGTGCAAAGCTCCATGGGAACAAAAACAAAAACAAGAACAGTTCCTTCTCTCTAGTAGGATACATTTTTCTAAGGGTATATAATATGTAAACAGTTAAATACAAGAAGAGATTAAAATGAAGGCCAATGTGTTGGGAAGAACAAAGACCAAATGGTGGCAAGTACAAGAAAGCAGATTTTAGCTTAATATAAGGAATGATTTAATGGGCTAAAAATAGCAAGGTCTTCCTTGGAAGGTCAATGAGGGCTTCATTAATGGTGAGCTTCAAACGGAATGTGGATGATGGTTTGTAGAAGGGATTCCTGCTTCAGGTAGAGACTGAACTAGATGACTTTTAAGGACCCTGCTAATTCTAGGATTTTATGAAAGTATATATATATATATATATATATATATATATATATATATATGTATGTATGTATGTGTGTGTATGTGTGTGTAAACATATATATGTGTATACATAATATGTATGTATATATACAAATATGTAAATATGTAATATAACACGTGTGTGGGTATGTGTGTACATATTTATGTACAAATACATGGTGATGGACAGAAAATGGAGAACCTGCCTCAGAATTAGGAAGACCTAGATTCAAGTCCTTCCTCTTATAAAGTGACAAACATAGTCTGTGTGATCCTGAGCAAATCACATTTGGGATTGCCAAAAGTAACTTTCTAAGACTATAGATTATAGAACAGTTGCTGATCTATAGGTAAGAGAAAGTTTTCTCACTAGGAATTCACTATACCAATCAAACCACAGCTCCCGACCACAATATCTGTAGCTATATCTCTATGTAATATATTATATCGTTGATGTGTTTGTCCTTCGTTCTCAAAGAGGACCATGAAATCGGGGAGATGATGACGTGACTTGCAGTTGACTTGGATTTGAGCGAGGGAGGGCTGTGCAAGGTCACCAGCCTCACTTTTTCCTCCAGAGCCATCTGGGTCCAGTGGCCAGATATTCATCAGGATGACTGGAGATGGCCCAGGATGCAATGGGAGACCCTGGCCCTTTAAGGCTAAGGTCTTTGCAGGTTCTCACTTTGAGTGAGGTAACCTCCATTCACTGAATTGGCCTTTACACACGTGTATATGTATGTATAATAGGTATGTAATAGGTGATATAGATCACCTATTAAAAGAAATGATAATAAATGCAAAAATCCCAGCTATACCCATACAAGTATAAATTAAATATTACTCCCCCTAAAACTCCAAAGTAACAGACTTATCCTTTTAATAAACCACAGAGAAACATAATTCTGGAATTACACCTAAATTCATTACTTTTCCAATTACCATAACTCATTAAACACCCAGATTGCCTTAAAATTTTCTAATTAAGCAAAGTCCATTTTCAGAGGATTTGGGATATACTTCACCTTTCCAGGTCTCAGTAGGGCCTTCCTGACATACCGGGCAGTAAAATCTGTGGTTAATTGAGGCGTAATGATTAGTAGGAATATTCCCAGTTGCTTCCTAAACCATAGCCTCTCCCCTTAAAAGAGCTCACTGTTTCCCTAGGGCTACCCTCAGATAGGCTAGCTTCTTCTGAAATATTTTTCATTATTGTGCTAATTTGGTTTTAAATCAAAGGTTCAAAAGTAAATCCAAATAGATCATTATGTCTGCACAATTAATGCCTTTCTATCTAATTAGGGAACTGAAGGTAGTATGAAATGATGTAATTATAGTGTGCAATGACACAGGAAAAATCTTAATTATACTCTGCAAACCCGAAATCCCCAGCACTGCTCCATAGAGCTATTTTCATCACTGAAACCACTGACATTAGCTCATCTTCCAATGGAGCCAGATGAATGTTCTGTCTCTCCAGGTAAATTGATCCTCATAATAACAATTTTTATATAGCTCTTTTAGGTTAGCAAAGCATTTTGCAAATATTATCGCATTTGATTGATAAGGATGGAATTGTGACTATTCAAATTGTGACTTTCAGACACCTTGGTAGTCTTGCTATGTGGTGGGATGCTTAGCATGTCTGGTGGATGCCACAAGGCTCTCCTTTCTCTATTATTAGGAAGGTGGGAGGGGACCTTAGAACCAGGCCCTCAGAAATAATACTAAGTCAGACTAATCTGGGGCCAGTTCTCATTACCAGTCCCCCCCCGCCCTTCCCAGACCTGGAGAATTCAGACCAGCCATCCAACTCCTTCCCGACACACACAGCCTGACAGACAAAGAAAGCCCTTCTCTCCCAGGGACACAGAAAACAAGCCCAACCTCCCTTAGATTCATGACCACGGTGTCTGCTTGACCTAGAGAAAAAGACATTCACTCAAACACCAGGGCTCAGCTAGACTTAAAATCAAACACTATTGGGCTAGAATTCCTTTAGTTAAGTGTCTCTATATAAGCTTCTTCATTCTACATAAGGCAGCTAGATGACAAAGAGTTGTTTTTGGAGACAGTAAGATTTCTGCCTCAGACATCTACTAGCTGTGTGACCCTGGGCAGGTAACCTCTATTAGACTCAGTTTCCTTAACTGTAAAATGAGATAATAGTATCACCTACCTCACAGGTGAGAATCAAACACTGCTAGGTGATGTAGTGGTGCACCACTGTCCAGAGAGGTGCTAGACTTGAAGTCAGGAGCATTTGACTTCAAATGTTGCTGTGTGACCCTGGGCAAGTCACTTAGACTCTATAAGTCTCAATTTCCTCATCTGTGAAATGGGGAGAATAAGAATAATATTTATCTCACATATCCCACAGGACCAGGTGAGGTAATACATATGTATGTATGTATGTATGTATGTATGTATATATATATAAAGGCTATAAAAATCTCAAATCTTATCATGTTCCCTTTGATAACTGAAGAAATTGAGATCCAGAGAGGCTTGCTGCTGCCACACGGTCAGTTACTAGCAAGGTCAAAAAATTCAAGTTTCATGACTGAGTTCAGCACTCCTGACCCCAAAGGCTGCTGCCCCATAGCTTCCAGAAGCATCTCCATAAGCTCAATGGAGAGACCCAACGAGTACAATTTCACATTTTTATAACACATCAAATCTGCAGGATTAGGTACATATCCCCAACAGACCACACCCTCGATTATTCTGAACTTCCTGGCACATAAACTAAAGAACAAATGAAGCATTTAAACCACTCTTGCAGCCATCAAACACGTACCCAGCCAAGGCTGTTGGGTGGTTTTATTCCGTACAAGCCCACCCTCCCCGCCCAGCACGAGACTAAAACAATTGTAACTGGCATCCTGATCCGATGAACTGGCACAGGCACTACCTCCTGGCACTGCCCCTAGGAACCAATTATTTCCTAGGCTACACTGCCACAATCTAAACTTTGGGGTGTACGCAGATTGGCTCAACTTGTGAGCTTGGGCTTGGCCAAAGCAGTTTGCCATCAGACCCACTCTGAAAGTACCCAAAGTTCCTCTGCCCTCCTGTGTTGAAATCCAGATGCTAGCAACAGTGACCTTTGCAAAGATAAACTTAGAATGATTTGAAAGGGACTAAAAGACCTGCCTATTTAGAAATATCTCTCCAAACATATCTCCCTTCAAAGGCAAGCATTAGTCACCAGTAGATTGGATAACAAAGGCAGAGATACAGTATCTAGGAAGGACCTTTACTAGCTATGTGACCACGGGCAAGCTGTTTAACAAGTCTGAGCCTGAGATAACTCTCTAAGACTCTAAATTACGGGTGGAAATGATCCCTGAGTGGAGACCTGAAGGGAGCTACGGACTGGTAAGGAAGGAGAACATTCTAAGCCTCTTCAAAGGAAAGGTGCCCCTCAACATAAAACTGACTCCAACCTTACCCAGTAATTTTACCCCTTCGTTTGTTCTCCACATCTGGTCTTTATGCATTCTTCTCAGATTGAGCAAATTAGTAGAAATAAGAGGAAAAGAAATTCTGAAAGAGGTGTTTAAGCCCCCAGGTCTTCACAGGAAATAGATATATCAAGAACCCAGGATGGCTTCAAAGAAGTTTTAGTAGAGAAATTAGCAGATTAGGAGCAGAGTAGGATATAAAATATGCATGACTTAGAGTTATAAAGACTTGAGTTCAGATCCTATTTCTGATGCTTGTGAGCTGTATGACTGTGAGTCAGTCATCCAACTTCTGAATCTCAATTTTGCCATCTGCAAAATGGCAGTAATAGGAGTAACTGCAGTGCCAACATCGCAGGGTTATTTTGAGGGTTGACTGAGTAACATGAAAGGTCAGTATTATGTTTGCACACTGGAGAAGTGCAAACACACAAAGTTAGCTATAAAGCTATTTTCTATGAGTGAATCTTATTAAAAAGTTTAAAACTTTGGGTAAGGGAGAGATAGGATGATAGTGGACCTCAGGCTGAGAGCTTGCCAGGCCATACTAATAGGATTTGAACTCAGTAACCTTTTATCGGCCATTAGCTCCTCGCTGTATCCTTAAGAACTCGAGTCTAAGCAGCCAGTGATTCATTCAAAGAGTGGTACACCTGTCTTTCAATGGGCTGCTCCATCTTGCCCAAGTGCAGATAAAATATTTAGAGTCTTTCAAACCAGCCGCAATGTTCATAGACCAGGGATAGGGAACCTGCAGCCTCCAGGACACATGCAGCCCTCTAGGTCCTCAAGTGCAGGGAGTCAGAGGGCCAAGTGTGACCTTGAGGCCACAGGTTCCCTCCCCCACCACATAGACTTTTAGAAGAAAGCTATGGTATAAGTAAGGCTATCTCTTCATCCTTGTAATAAGCACAGTAAACAATCCATTAGAAAGTGCTTGTAATATGTCTTACATATTTAAAAATTTTTAAAAGGAGCAATAAATCCTTACAATTTCAGAAAGTCTAGGAAATGAAAACAAGAGCAAATAAGTTAGTATATTATATTATTACATATTATATATAATTAAATATAATAAATATTTAAATTAACATAAAATTAAATATATAAATACCTGAATATAAACATGTAAATATAATATAAAATTAAATTTATAGATAATAAAATGTTTAAAAATTTAAAATTTAATATTAATCAAAAATAGTAAAATCTATTGTATATAATCTATTTTATATCACATATGAGCATATTTTTTTATAAAATTATTTTTTTCATCACTACTGCATGAGAGAACAAGTGTTTGAATAGACCAAAGAGGATTGATGCAAAAGACCTTGTAGGGTTAGAATGTGTGGGATTTGACAACTAAAATATAAATTCCTCAAGAGCAGAGGCCAGTTCAATGCTGGCTTTGTAAGCCCAGAGCCTGACAACCTGCCTAAGAGGTGAACATAGGCTCCTGTTTGTCAACTGATTCAATATAGTACTGAAGAAAGAGTGGGAAAGAGAATGAGCATTTATTAAGCATTTATTGTATACCAGACACTGTGCTAAGCATTTTACAAATATCTCACTTGATCCTCGCAACAAGGAAACTGAGGCAGGCAGAAGTTAAGTAACTTGTCAATGGTCACACAACTAGTAAGTATCTGAGACTGTATCTAAACTCAAGTCTTCCTGACTCCAGACCCAATACTCTACGTACCACATGGTGACTAGCTTAGACTCCAGGATGACTCTGAGTTTACAAATTCAGGAGAGTGGGAGGAGAGGAATGTTCTTAGCAGAGGAACTGGATTCACATTTTGGCTCTGCCACTCAGTACCTGAGTGACCTTGGGTTACTTACTTCTTGTCTTTGAGACTCAGTTTCCCTATATGGAAAATAAGAGAGTTGGACTAAAAAAAAGTCCCCTTCTAGCTACAAATCATGTGATGTGAGAATTCTAGATACATTCGAAGTTTACTTAGGCATAGTTCTTGATGTATTCCAAAGCATCTACTTGATCTTATATCTCTTGTGTTCCTCTAGGTCCGATGAAGTGATGCACAAAAAATGGCATGGCAATTTCTGATGATCCTGACGTGAGGCAGAGACTGCCCTCCAAAATTCAAGTCAGATTCTTTTTGGTTTTTTGTTCATGTGAGATTTTCTTCACCTACTCTTTTCCCTCTTACTCCAAACTTAGAAGTATCTAAACTTATTCCCCCTACCCAAGTCCTCTCGCATTGTCTTGGTCTTGGCCCCGCTGCTTCTCTTAAATCACTGAGATGCACTGATGTGTCTCACATTCACACCCGTTGGCAGCAAGAAGCTCTGACAAGTCAATGGACTGGCACTCAGCATCTGTCTTTTCAGGCTTTTTTTTTCCTCCTGGATGCATTAATATGAATTTTTCCAAGTTGAACCTTCCTCTTTCCTGCCAGGATCACTGCTGATCCCTGGGTAACTATTTTCTGTTTCAAATGATCCTTGTAATTAATAACATCTGTGACTTTTAATAATATCATATGTGTTTCTTTCTAGATCATTAAGGAAGATGCTAATGAGAGGCCGATTTAACCCCAATGCCAGCCAGCCCTCACTGGACCCCTCCTCACGACAGAATTTTGTCCAGAATTCTTATGACCTTTTAATTCATATTTTCCAACCTAAAATCTTTTGTCCATTTGGAATTCAATTCCAAAGTGATATTGCACAAGGAAAAAGCCTAAGACCAGCATAGTACAGTGGAAAAGAGTGTTCAAAGAGAAGCATGAGTTCAAATCCTGCCTCTGATACTACTTAGTCATTTAATCTCTCAGAGACTCAGTTTCTTCATCTTTAAAATGGGTCAAGAACATGACAGAAGAGATTCCTGCTTGAGGCATAGCTTGGGCTAACTGAACTCAGAAGTCCCTCCCAACCCAGATTTTATGATCCTAACATCTACTTAAAAGGGCTGGTGTGGGGGTCTGATGAGATGATGTGAAGAAAAGTACTTGTAATCATAAAGCAAGGAAGCTAGGTGGCGCCATAGTGCATAGAGTGTCAAGCTTGGAGTCTGGACTACTCATCTTCCTAGGGTCAAATCTAGCCTCAAATACTTATTGGCCATGTGACCCTGAGCAAGTCACTTAATGCTGTTGGCCTCAGTTTCCTCATCTGTAAAATGAGCTAGAGAAAGAAATGGCAAACCACTCCAGTATCTTCACCAAGAAAACCCCAAATGAGATCACAAACAATCTGACATAAATGAGCAACGAACCATGAAGAGGTTCAAAGGAGTCCCAAAGCTAGTGGGAAATAGGAAAAAGAATGAGTTCATACGAAAGGACCCTGGAGAATATTATTTAAAGATGAAAAAGTGAGGTCCAGAGCGGTAAAGGGATTTGCCCACAGTCACACAGGAAATCAATAGCACAGCCGGGCTTCAAACCCACGTCCTTGGATTCTAATTCCAATGTTCTTTCCTCAGCACTATCCTGCTTCTCCCACATCATTGTGTTGCTTGAGGATCAAATGAAGTAACAGATATAAGAACATTATGAAAAATAGAATCACATGATTATAGATTTAAAGGTGGAAACTACATGGCATCGTGGATAAGGTGCTAGACCCAAGTTTGAAGACTGCGTCAGACATTCACTAGCTGTGTAACCCTGGGTAAGGACACTTAACATCTCTGTAGTTCCACACCTGCCTCTGGACTTCTCCATCACATCCAACAGCCTTCTCACCCTGGAAGATGCCTCTGCCCCAGTGGCCCCCATCCTCCTGGAACCTCCTTTGGAGGAAGTGTCCAAGCCAGTCTTCTTCTGTCCT
>JAQQSZ010019304.1:0-10394 GCA_028646595.1 Phalanger gymnotis
AAATTATCTGAGGAAATTGATTCATCTTCCAAAGTGAGAAATGTGTAAAAACGACATTATATCAGACTATTATTTACCTCATATAAAACAATTACCACATCAATGAGGCCCGAACATCCCAGAAACCATCTAAATACTAAACAACTTGGTAAGAGGAGAAACTGATCAGAGGTAAAATAAATTCATTTGCATTGTATTACAGTAAAAGAAGGTGGAACACTATAAGCAATAGCATTTCACATAATAAACAAAAGCAATTGAGGGAAAATGGTGCTAGTAAAAGTCAATGCCAAATCCACCTTAAGCAAAAAAATTTCATGGGCATTTGTATTTCAAACATGGAAAAGGACAACAGAAAAACAAAAAAAAATTAAACAGATCTGCAAAAATTTAACAAAAATCAGTTCTTAAACTAATAATAACATAACCACCAGTTTGGGATTTTACAACTCCAGTAATTACTGATTTGCACATAAAAGGTACAAAGACGAAATTTGGTAGAGCAGCCATAATTTTTAAATACATGCATTGGTGGATTTATAAATCATTTAGTTAAGAGTAATAGAAAATAATTGAAAAAAAGAGTTGGCAGAATTCTCCAATTGATAAATATTCAAAGGATATGAACACACAGTTTTTAGAGGAAGAAATTAAAGTTATCTATAGTCATATAAAAATGCCCTAAATCGCTATTGATTAGAGAGATGCAAATCATTACAACTCTGAAGTACTACATCACACTTATCAGATTGTCTAACCTGACAAAACAGGAAAATTATAAATGTTGGAGAAAATGTGGGAAAGCTGGAACACTAATTCATTGTTGGTGGAACTATGAGCTGATTCAACCATTCTGGAGAGCCATTTGGAACTATAGCCAAAGGGCTATACAAATGTCCATATTCTATGACCCAGCAATACCACTTCTAGGGCTGTATCCCCAAGAGATCATAAAACTGGGAAAAGGACCCACATGTACAAAAATATTTATAGCAGCTCTCTTTGTGGTGGCTAAGAACTGGAAATTGAGGAGATGGCAAAATTGGGGAATGACTAAACAAGTTGTGGTATACGAAAGTAATGGAATATTATTGTGCTATCAGAAATGAGGAGCAAGCAGACTTCGGGAAATCCTGGAAAGACTTATATGAACTGATGCTGAGTGAAGTGAGCAGAACCAGAACACTGTACACAGTAACAGCAACAGTGTGCAAGGACTGATTTTGATACACTTAGCCTTTTGTTTTGTTTTCTTTCTCATGGTTTCTGTCATTCATTATAGTTCTTCTATGCAACATGAGTAATGTGAAAATGTGTTTAATAGGAATGTATGTGCAGAGCCCATACCAGATTGCATGCCATCTTGGGGAGGGGGGAAAGAAGAAGGGGGAGAAAATTTGAAACTTATGGAAGTGAATGTTGAAAACAGAAAATAAATTAAATGTTAAAAAAGAATAGGCAGTAATATTTTTAAATAAAGTATTATTGATGACTTTTTATGTCATCCTTTTTGAAATATACTGTCCATCCACCCAATGTCTTTCCTTTTAACATAGAAAAGTTATATAAAAGAACCAGTGACTATATCACAAGACACATTCATCATTCCATACCTATTCCCAGGAAATGTGAAAGGTGGAAGCCCTAAACTCTTCTTTTCCAAGATCTTAGTAAAATTATATCTTTCAGCTTCATTTTTGTTGTTTTTTGTTATTATAATTGTGCTTAGAGTTTCCTACCTCTGCCTAGTGCAAACCAATTTAGTTCATATACTTCTTCCCACATTTCTCTGAATTGTTCTATTCATAATTGCTGTAGGGCCATAACAGCACATTTATACGACAAAATTTGTTCAGTGATATTCCAATAAACGAGCACTTATTTTGCTATTAGGATTTTTTTTTGTTATGACAAATTGCTTCTCTGAATATTTTGTTATACATGAAGACTTTCTCTCTTTGACTTTCCTGGGAAACCTGTCCATCAGAGTGATGTCCAGATAAGAGCTATTTAATGACTTTCCATTTACAATCTCAAATTGTTTTCCAGAATGGCTGGATATATTCAAATATTGATCAAGTTTGTTAGTATGCTTGTCTTTTCGCAGCACCTCCAAGACTGACTATTTTTGACACACTCTACTATTAACAATAACAAAAAAGGTAGGGATATTAAGAAGTCACTAATTAACAAGACAGTCACCTACTTCTAAATTGTGATTAAAGATTTGTGAGAATTGTTCTTGCCATACAAATAATTATTCAGAATGAAAACACCTGAAGGGGATAGGTAGATTCCTGCAGATAATTTTCGTAGCATACCATTTGTTTACTCTCCCACAGGCGAAATATGTAAAGAATAAAAATCTTATTTTGTTGATTTAAAAAAAAAATTGACTCAGTAGAAAAAAAAACTACAACTTTAAATTCTCAAAGTGTCTCCTTTACATTTTTAAGTTGTGTAAAATTTTATGGAAGATGGTTCTTACTGCAGAGGATGTTTCTTCATTGATCTGTTAAATTTTGATATCGAATAAGGACACCCAAAAGAAAAAGCTCTGTATTCATCTAATGTGTTTCCTGGTATTTTGTAAATTCTCCTGCCCAAGTCAAACAGTAGTCATATACCTCCAAACACTTCTTTTCACACATGACTTTCTTTTCTTTTTTTTTCAAGACCCTGTGCTTGATAAAGCTCCCTCACCATACATAGTTCATAGGAATTAAAAAAGAGATCTGTCTAATCATCTGTGGTCAGGGCAGAATGAATGAAAGATCTGTAATATTATGTGGCCATTGCATTGAGTTTGTCTTGGTCTCTTGGATTACACATGCACAGTGAACTAGAGTCAGAATTGAAGGAAAAGAGAGGTACATAGCACTTTAAGTAACTGTAAGCTATTTGATTCTACAAGTGTCTATTACTTGAACACTAATATTCTCCTTGTGATGCTACATGACTGTTAATATGTGACGCTACATAAATGCCATAGACATTGGGGAAACTATATGTGACCCAAAGAGCAATAATATTTATTGGCCTCATTTTCCTCATTTGAAAAATGCAGATAATAATATCTCTAGTGCCTCGCATTAAAATTGATATGAGCATTCAATGAAATAATAGGTGTAAAAGAAGTATAGAAATTAGATACTCTGATACAAATGTCAGAATTTGGTGTTTGTTTCTGTTTTTAGTTTATTTTTCTGGACCATATATCATTACATAAGTAAAAGAAAATCTCAGTCAGGCAACTCCCTCTATCAATATAGACTAGTGCTTGCTCTAATTTAGGGACTGGGAGGGTTACTTGGGAGTACTTAGAGGAATCCTACAATCAAAGAATATGATTATTCAAAGGAATATCAGGACCCATAGAGTCTAATCCATACAAAGCTGCCTCCATTATATCATACCTGACACTCTATATATTGTTCATAAATACACATATTTATATTCTCACACATACAAATATACATTATATTCTATATAATATCAATAATAAAATATAATTTCATTCTATGTTGTATATCATATTATATTCAACCAAAACATTTGAACCACCAAAAGATAACATTCCTTGACCATTCCAGTCAGTATTATCTATGTGTATTCACACATATCCCTCTATGAAAGTAATTTTACTAAGAAGCCTAGTAAAATCCACAAATCTAAAGGCAATGCTTTCTACCATTTGCCTCATTTAGATGGCAGCAAATTCATTTCATAAAGATTGAACTGATTATAAATTTGTTCCAATATTTATGTATATAGGAGCATTTTTATGCCACAGAGCTTGATGCCTCCTTTCTGGCTCAACTTTTCAATATAACAGTTTGGTATTATTGAGATAATAGTTGGCAAAATTGAACAAGCTACTGGAATATTTGCATCATGATTACAGACTGAATTGCATCTATTCTGTCTTCAACTCCCCTCTAAGGAGGAGAAGCATAATTATTTTCATGATTATCATCATCATCATTAGTATCCTTATCCTAAATTAGAATAAGGACAAACTACAAAGAATCTAGTGATAGAAGAAAGAATGAGTTGAAACAAAAGTTTCCCTTTACATAATAGAGCATTTGGAATTTAATTTTCTTCCTGTTAACAAAACTAATTTAAAAGGGCAAATTTACTCAAGTGAAAATAATATAGTACACATATCTGTGACTAACAGAATGAATTTTTTTAAAATAATAAAGAAGACTACATGTCCAACATGTATTTTAGTTAAACCTTCACTCCCCTTTGAATGTGAAGGCACACTACACTGCTTAAAGAGCTGATTATTATCATTTTTCTACATAGTGTAAATCCTTACCTACTCAGAACTCACCTGTCTGGCTTATTTACATTTGGATCTCACATTGACCCCACCACACATTATAATATCCTAAACAAATTCTTGATCTGCTCTACCCATAGGCAGAGGAAGGCAATCTCATTCTCTGAGACAAATAAGGATGAGAAAGTTGAAAAAGCTATAGAGAGCTTTGAAGTAGAAAAGGAGAATGGGGGGGGGGTTAATATTGAAAAGCTGTGAGCCAAGATGGCCACATGAAAACAGTGTCTTACCAGAGCTCTCTCACAAGTTCTATCAGATACCTCTAAAAAAGTGAATCTGAGCAGATTTGAGAGAGTTAGGAGCCACTAGTCGACTGGGTAGGGCAAATTTCTAAGCCAGGAGAGTCTGAAAGGTTGACAGGATTGATCTGTAGGCTGGGAGAACACCTGGCATGTGCAGCTGTAACATACAGCCCCAAAGTGGAAGCAGCTTCGGAAACCAGCCAGTGATCCAAATGGGTGCCCCAAAAAGGTGGAGATCCCCAGGCCTCTCAAAAAAGGACAAGAGTCTGTTGAAGCAACAAGAGGCAGCAGTGCAGCACCTGTGGCTGCGAGACATCCACCCCTGAGGCTTGCAGCCCAAAGGTTTGAAACACGCTTTCTTGAACTTCCGGGAGACATAATGGCCAGATAAACAGCTCTCATCCTTACCTCCTTCCCTCACTGACTCAGAGAATTCCTCAGGAAAAACACTGGAATAGAGGAGACAGAAGTGGGGCTTCAGTAGCCAAACAGTGGGAATTTCTGAGTCAGAAGGGTGGAGCCAGAAAGCGTCAACACCAGGAACCCACATGTGCCTTTGCACAGCCAGGGGAAGTAGCAAACATCAGCACAGAAAACAGCTGAGACCACTGGTGCTAGAGAGCAGCCACAAGGGAAGGGGAGACTTCCAGCAGCCAGACGACCTCAGGAAACCAAAGGCCAGTAACTACACAAAGCCAGTAACTAGGCTCACAATTCCTAGAACAAGAAACTTGGCACAGAGATCCCTGAGCACCAAAAGCAGAAATCGACTGTAAAGCCAGGAAAAAGCTAATCAACATGAAGAAGAACAGGAAAAAACTGAGGACCATTGATTCTTTTTATGGAGACAGGGAAGATCAAAATACAAATTCAGAAGAGGACAGCATTGACACTATACCCACATCTGATATCTCAAAAGGGAATGAAAACTGGTCTCAAGCCCAAAAAGCGTTCCTGAAAGAGCTAACAGAGGATTTTAAAAACCAAATAAAGGAAGTAAAAGAAAAAAAATGGAAAAAAATCTGATAAAATCAAATATTAAAAAAAAATAAAATTGGTGAAATGACTAAGGAGATTCAGAATCTAAACAGAGAAAATGACACCCTGAAAGGTAAAATCATCCAATTGGAAAAGGACACTCAAAAGCAAAATGAAGACAGCAACTCATTAAAAATTTGAATTGAGCAAGTGGAAGCTAATGACTCTATGAGGCATCAAGAAGTAGTCAAACAAAATGGAAAGAATGAAAAAATAGAAGAAAACATGAAATATCTGATTGGAAAAACAACTAATCTGGAAAACATATCCAGGAGAGACAATTTAAGAATTATTGGTCTACTGGAAAGCTATGATGAAAAAAAAGAGTCTGGACAGTATCTTCAAAGAAATTATCAAAGATAACTACCCAGAGGTCCTGGAACCCGAGGGTAAAATAGTCATTGAAAGAATCCACTGATCACCACCAGAAAGAGATACCAAATTGAAAACTCCAAGAAATGTTATAGCCAAATTTCAGAGTTACAAAGTCAAGCAGAAAACACTGCAAGCAGCCAAAAAGAAACAACTTAAATATCATGGAACTACAGTCAGGATCAAGCAGGATATTTCAGCTTCTATATTAAATGATAGGAGAAATAAGAATATGATACCCTGAAGGGCAAACGAGCTTGACTACAACAAAGGATCAACTACCTAGCAAAACTGACCATATTGTTTTTAGGCAAGGAGATGGATATTCAATGAAATAAGGGAATTCCAGACCTTCCTGATAAAAAATCCAGAGCTCAATAGAAAATTTGATCTTCAAATACAAAACTCAAGACAGACATTAAAAGATAAACAGGGGGAAAAACCCATAAACCTTGTTAATCAATGCATGTAAATTGTTTACATCCTTACATAGGAATATATTGTTTTTTATAGGTTATGCATGTGTGTGTGTGTATACACATATGTAGCTACCTCGAGAATAGTATGGTTATTATGACTATTGAAAGGGATACACATAGACTGTGAGTGTTAGTATAAAATAACTGATATCATGATAAATAACATAATTAAGAGATGTAAAAGGAGGGTTCTGGGAGAAGAGGTAAGGAGGCAGTAGAAAAGGGTATATTACATCAAATGAAAAGGCACAAAAACACATTATAATATAGGGAAAGACGGGAGGGAGAAGAGTCATATATAAGCTTTACTCTTATCATATTTGGTTCAGGAAGAGAATAACACACTCTTAAAAGTATAGAAATCAAACTTGTCCTATAGGCAGTAGGAGGCAGAAAGGGAAAGAAAAGCAGGCAATGGTCAGAAGGGAGAGAAGAAGTAGCAAGGGGAAAAGGGTAAGTCTTAATAAGGGAGAGAAATCAAGAGGGAGGGTAAATTGAAGAAGGAGGTGGACAAAAGCAAAACTCTTTTGAGGAGAGGAAGAGGGAGGGAGAAATAAAAGCATAAATAGGGGGGCAGGATGGAAAAAAGACAGAGCTTGTAATCATAACTGTGAATGTGAATGGGATGAACTCTCTCATAGAACAGAGGTGGATAGCAGAATGGATTAAAAACTATAATCCTACTATGTGTTGTTTACAAGAAACACATTTTAAGAAGGGGGATACACACAGGATAAAACCAAAAGGATGGAGTAGAAATATATTGTGCTTCGGCTAAAGTAAAAAAAGCAGGAGTAGCAATCCTAATATCAGGCAAAGCAAAAGCAAAGATCGATCTAATTAAAAGAGATAAGGAAGGACACTGTATCCTGCTTAAAGTCACCATGGACAATGAAGCAATATCATTATTTAACACATATGCACCAAGTGGTACAGCACGCCGATACTTAGAGGAGAAGTTAAGGGAGTTACAGGAAGAAATAGACAGTAAAACTAGAATAATAGGAGACCTCAACCACCTCCTCTATAAACCTGATAAATCTAACCTCAACATAAACAAGAAAGAAGTTAAGGAGGTAAAAAGAATTTTAGAAAAGGCAGACATGATAGATATCTGGAGAAAGCTGAATGCAGATAAAAAGGAATACATATTTTTCTCATTGGTACATGCCTCATACTCAAATATTTACCATGACTAGGTCATAAAAACCTCACAATCAAGTGGAGAAAGGCTGAAATAATCAATGCATTCTGCTCAGATCAAGATGCAATGTACTGGTCATCAAGATGGGCACTTACCAGTTATTCAACCAAGTGCCCTTGAAGAGTTTGGCCTTTGTTTCCTTGATTAAATTAGGAGTCCTTGATGATCTCCTTGCCTCAAGGGAAAGCCTAGTTAACATGGGTTTTAGGGACATGTTTGTGACATCAGAAGCTTTTAGACCACATAGGTTTACGTCGCATTTTGTGATGATTTTTGGTCGTGGGCCTAAAGGGAGTTGCTAAGACTGGAGCTAATAGTAAGGGCTTAAGTTATGGTTACTCAGATGACATTTGTTCATAGCTAAAGAGTGCATAGAAAGAGAATACAGAGCTATTTTATTAGGGCTCTAACTCTTGGTGTAGTGCTGATGTGGAGGCTCTGGGCAGCTGTGGTTAAGAGCCCTCCAGCTTGTAAGCCCGAATGTTGAGACTTTGATAAAATCTGGTAACTGCATTGAGATTTGAATCAGACAAGATCTGTTTGTTGATATTTGCAATTTGTATTTGCTCTGAAGTTCAGGGTGCTGAACTTTTTTTCCCTGAACTAAGTGAATGATATTTGTATGCTGGATTAAAGTAAGCTTGTTAACCCCTTGATGTTGCTTTCCTTAGTGAAGCAGAACAAAATAACTTGGGCTTGCAGCATTCCATGAGCTGGTTGTTGTTGGTTTTACACTCCCACAGTAGCTGCTACCCAGATTGTTGCAACATGCAAAAAAAAAGTATTTTTAAAAAAAGACCATGGAATGACAAATTAAAAATTAATTGGAAACTAAATAATGTAATTCTAAAGAACGAGTGGGCTAAAGAATATATCATAGAAACAATTAATTACTTCATTCAAGAGAATCAGAATAATGAGACAGCATTCTAAACCTTGTGGGATGCAAAAAAAGCAGTTCTTTTTTTCTTTTTTTATAATTTTTATTTAATATATGTAGTTTTCAGCAATGATTTTCACTGGAGTTTGAATTACAAATTTTGTCCCCATTTCTACCCTGCCCCCACTCCAAGATGGTGCATATTCTGGTTGCCCTGTTCCCCGGTCTGCCCTCCCATCTCTCACCCCACTACCCTCCCATCCCCTTTTCCATTCCTTTCTTGTAGGGCAAGATAAATTTCTATACTCCATTGCCTGTGTATCTTACTTTCTTGTTGCCTGCAAAAACTTTTTTATTTTTGTTTTTGAACATCTATTTTTTAAAACTTTGAGTTCCAAATTCTCTCCGCTCTTCCCTTCCCACCCACCCTCCCTAAGAAGTCAAGCAATTCAACATGGGCCCCATGCATATCATTATGTATAACCCTTCCACAATACTCATGTTGTGAAAGACTAACTATATTTTGCTTCTTCCTAACCTATCCCGTTTTATTAAATTTTCTCCCTTGACCCTGTCCCTTTTCAAAAGTGTTTGTTTCTGATTACTTCCACCCCCATCTGCCCTCTCTGTTATCATCCCCGCTTTTTTATCTTCTTCCTCCTTCTTTCCTGAGGGGTAAGATACCCAATGGAATATGTACGTATTCCCTCTTCAGGTCAAATCTGATGAGGGCAAGATTCACTCATTCCCCCTCACCTGCCTTCTCTTCCTACACAACTGCTTTTTCTTGCCACTTATACCCAAGATAATTTGCCCCATTCTATCTCTTCCTATCTCCCTCTCTCAATATATTCCTCTCTCATCCCTTATTCATCTTCAACTTACCCTGTGCCCTCTCTCTCTCTCTGTCTGTCTCTCTCTCTCTCTCTCTCTCTCTCTCTCTCTCTCTATATATATATACATATATATATATGTATATATATATACACATACACATACACATACACACTCACATATACATATATATACATACACACACGCACACACACATATATATGTATATACATATATATGTATGTATGTACACACACATATATATGTATATATATATATATATACACACACATACATGCATATTCCCTTCAACTACCCTAATACTGAGGTTTCATGAATCATACACACCATCTTTCCATGTAGGAATATAAACAGAACAGTTCAACTTTAGTAAGTCCCTTGCAATTTCTTTTTCTTGTTATTTTTCTTAATTACCTTTTCATGCTTCCCTTGATTCTTGTGTTTGAAAGTCAAATTTTCTATTCAGCTCTGGTCTTTTCACTGAGAAAACTTGAAAGTCCTCTATTTTATTGAAAAGCCATATTTTACCTTGGAGCATGATACTCAGTTTTGCTGGGTAGGTGATTATTGGTTTTAATCCGAGCTCCATTAACCTCTGGAATATCATATTCAAAGCCCTTCAATCTTTTAATGTAGAAGCTGCTAGATCTTGGGTTACTCTGACTGTGTTTCCACAATACTCAAATTGTTTCTTTCTGGCTGCTTGCAGTAATTTCTCCTTGACCTGGAAATTCTGGAATTAGGTGACAATATTCCTAGGAGTTTTCTTTTTGGGATCTATTTGAGGAGGTGATCTGTGGATACTTTTAATTTCTATTTTGCCCTGTGGCTCTAGAATATCAGGGCAGTTCTCCTTGATAAATTCTTGAAAGATGATATCTAGGCTCTTTTTTTGATCATGGCTTTCAGGTAGTCCAATAATTTTTAAATTCTCTCTCCTGGATCTATTTTCCAAGTTAGTGCTTTTCCCAAT
>JAQQSZ010019305.1:0-10394 GCA_028646595.1 Phalanger gymnotis
CCATCCTGGGCACCTCTCACTACTTCCATCCTATTCAATCTTATGTCCTACCATTGATATAATAACCATTCAAGTGTTAAGTGTTTACTAATCACTTTCAGAAAGACGATCCCTGCCCTCAAGGACCTGACTTTCTAATAGGGTAAGGCAACACATAAGGATGCTAAAACGGGGGAGGGGGGGAGAAAAGATGAAAGTACTCTGCTCCAGGGAATTGTAGGGAAAATCTGCAAAATCAGGAATGTAATCTACAGAGTAATGAAAAATGGCGGGCCTGGGCATCCATCCATTGAAATGGAAGTTTAGGGAAGAACCAATTAAACAGTGAGAGAGGCTGCAGTGGTGGAAGATATTTCCAATGTGTGAAGTCCAGAGGTGGATTGAGTTTCCAGAGTGAAGAGGTTTCTGAAGCATTCTAGAGAAAGTCTAAAGAATCAGGAGTGCAGCCATCTATGACATTACTGGATTGAATGATTCACTTACTAATGCATGTCCTGCCTCAGAATCTGGACTGTCTTGTTACTATATTGGGAATAGGGAAGAATCATTCCGGCCTCCACGTATGTCTCATGTCACAGTCCTTGCCAGGAAACCCTTACCTTCTCCCCGACTCCTGTCTGAGACCTGCCTATCCTTCAAGGCCCAGATTCACCACTCAAGTCTTCACTGGCCATGGTTTAAAACTTCTCTGACAGGCAATTTAGCATTTCATTTATTGCTGCTTGCTGTGTGTTAATCTCATCTCCCTTATTCAATTGTAAATTCCTTGAGGGCAGGGATTATAGGATATCCCTTTTCCTCTATCACTAGATCAGAGCTGAGTGTCCAATAGGCAATTAAATGAATATTTATCTGGTGTATTCTCCAGGGATGATTAGATCCATTGGATATATCCAACAGCAACTGCCAGATAATATAAAACAATTTCTTCCCCCTCCCATGTCAGGGACAGATAAATAGAGCATTTATAATGTGCTAGGCTTTGAAGACACAGATATAAGCAAGCAAGCAAGAAAATCCCTGCCACATTCTAAATATGGAAGCCAGCACATATGGGGAGCTAGCAGCTGGGTGGGCAAGAGGGAAAGGCCTTTACTAGGCCTAGTTCTGGGCAAAATAAGGTGAAAATTCACCTTTCAGAGCCCTCTGTCCAAGGGGTAGAGTCTAAGGTGCTGGGGTGGGGAGGAAATAGGAAGAGGGGATGAGCCCAATTCATCTGTCATTCCCTTCTCTCTAGCCCACCCAAATATGAGGCTAGTCCTTAAGCTCGTGGTCCTACACAGGGTATAAAGACCTATCTTATGATACAGGCCAAAATTATATCCTTATATTATAGACCTTGAAGAATGTGTTTGAGATGCTTAAAAAAAGAAAAGATTCCAAGGAAAAATTACTTATAGCCTCATAATTTACCGGATTAAAAACTAATATATAATATAGCATATTAGCCATCTGCTCTTCTTTCTTATTTGTAATTTCTACACGTTACAGTAATTTTACCCTTTTATCTCTAGCTTATTTTAAAAGAATACAACAAAAAGAATATCTGTGGAGCTTCTGATTAGTCATCAGATTTCAGTCATCTTTCCAGAGGCTAAAAAAATGAGGTAGCTTCTGGATTTCAGTGACTTTGATTGAAAGCAGCAATATAGAATTGTCTGGCAAGTTATGTTAGTCAATAAACAATTTTTTTAGGCAGTTTATTATAATTTGTAATATACTATCTCATTGTTTGCTTTTAGGAGTCCTGAAAGGGGTACAGTTTAGTGTTCCTTCAATAAAAAATGTCATTTTATGAAATTAGGTCAGTCTATTTAACAAATTTCTATAACCGGATGGGAGTTTCTCTTCATGTTTCATAGCACTTGGTTGATCAGAATGGTCAACTGAGTAACATATTCTGAGGCTATTAACAAGCTGTAGAGTATCCAGACAAAGGTAAGCAGGAAGACAAGAATCTAATTCAATTCAACAGGCTTTAATATGAAGTTCCTATTACATAGAAAGGACAGCTAGATTATGCAGTGGAGAGAGTGCCAGGCCTAGAGTCATAAGACTCACCTTCCTGAGTTCAAATCCTGCTTCAGACACTTACTAGCTATGTGACCCTGGGCAAATCACTTAACCCAGTTTGCCTTAGTTTCCTCATCTGTAAAATGAGTTGGAGAAAGAAATGGCAAACCACTCCAGTATCTTTGCCAAGAAAACTCCAAATGGGATCACAAAGATTTGCATGCAACTGAAATGACTGAACAACAGCAACAAAATATGTAGAAAGCACTATTCTGGTTGCAAGGGAGAAATTCAATACTCTTTACCACCCAGGTGCTCACATTATAAAGAGAAAATACAACACTGGATGCAGAGAAGTAAATGCCAAGTAATTTGAGAAGATAGATAGATAGATAGATAGATAGATAGATAGATAGATAGATAGATAGATAGATAGATAGATAGATAGATAGATAGATAGATAGAGGGGGAGGGGGAGAGAAAGAGAGAGAGAGAGGGAGGGAGGGAAGGAGAGGGAGAGGGAGAGAGAGAGAGAGAATGAATAAACTAGAAGAAACAGGAAGCACTTCTAAGAATCAGCACCTCAGCTAAGCTGTTAAGGAAGTTGAAGACTAAGAGGCAGAGGTGAAAATGTGCAAAAATGCTGAACAGGAGATCAAATTCTGAATTCAGGGAAATAACCACGAGCCAGATGGCTAGACTATAAAGTGTATGAATAGGAAGAAATGTTGAACAAGTTGAGAAAGGTGAGCTGGAATCAGAAAGGGCCCTAAATGCCAAACTGAGGAGACTGTATTGTGTCCTAGGGGCAATAAAGAGCCTGTGAAGCTTCTTGGGGAGTGACATGGTCAGACCTGGGTTTTCAGAAGGTTGTTTTGGGAGCTATGTGTAGGCTGGATTAAAGAAAAGAGGAGACTGGAAGCTTATCTAACCAGAGCTAGGATGGTGGGCAGATGGATGTCTGGGAATATTTGCCTTTGGGCTGATGAGTGACCCTCTCTGATACTTTTCTTTGAATCATGGTTTGTGAGTATATCAGCATTCTCAGCTTTTGTCCACATTTTCCACTAATATTTCTTCAAAAGGATTCTAAAACTTGGGTTAAAAACAATTTAAAAACAATTAAAAACAATTAAACAATTAAGAAACAATTGCATCAGTAAATGAGGGGTTGTTTGGAGCTACCCAACGCATAAGAAAGACTTTAGTGGATGTTAAGCTTTACCAGACATGAGTCAGTAGTGTGAAAAGGCAGGCACAAAACTCACTGCCATTTTAGGCTGCATTCCTTTGCAGCATCCAAGATGAGAAAGGGTATAGGCTTTGCCCTGTGTGCCCAGGTCAAGCTCTGTTAGGTGTTGGCTTCAGGTCTATGCACCACATTTTCAGAAGGATGTTGATAAGCTGTAGAGCATCTAAGTGCAGGTGACCGGGGATGATCAGAAAGAAGGGGAGAAGTTTTACCTGGTGAGAAGTATTAAGGGGAGTATGATGCCTTCCTTTAGTAGCCAAAAGGCTGGGGTATGGGAGAAGGGGGTAGACTTGATTTGTTTTTTTTTTTTTTAATTTTTTAAAATTTTATATTTTTTTTGGAGGGGGGAAGGCAAGGCAATTAGGGTTAAGTGACTTGCCCAAGGTCACACAGCTAGTAAGTGTGTCAGCTGTCTGAGATCAGATTTGAACTCAGGTCCTCTTGACTCCAGGACCAGTGCTCTACTCACTGCGTCACCTAGTTGCCCCAACTTGATTTGTTTTTCATCCCAGAAGTCAAAATGAAGATTAATAGGTAAAAGTTACACAAGCAGGTTTCGGCTCAATATAAAATATAATTTCTTAACAGAATTGTACGAAAGGAGAATGAATGAGCTCCTTATCATTGGATATTTTCAAGTAGCAGCTTGGATGATTCTTCAGGAAGCTCCAGCAAGATGTGCCTATACGGGTATGGGGACAGGCTAGATTCCCTCTGAGATCCTCTGTAACTCTAAGGGTCCATAAAATGGTCTGTGACCCAGGAAATATTCTTGCTAAAATAAGTAACTCTTAAAACTTATATTATATTCTTGCTTGATAGATAACTTCTAAAATGAATATGATTTTTTTTTGTCCAAACTCTAAACCCTAAACCTGCATTTTGTCTCTGAATTCACTGGAAATCCTAGATTGTGGGCTGTCATAATAGGAACATTTAGTGTTAGTAATGAATCTCCCCAGAAAACCTATTAAATTATTAAATTGCTCAGTTCCCTTCATGGCAGCAATAATGTCTCCTCCACTTCTAAGCAAATAAGGAAGAAATGCCTGGTAGATAACAAAAGACTGTAGATTGAAGTCAAATGTTTACCCACTTAATACCTTTGGACATGTTGGATTTCCTTCGAGGTTGGTTTTCTTTGTTTATTTGGTTGGTTGCTTTTCTTTTCTTTTCTTTTTTTTTTTTTTTTGAAAGATTCTTACTCTAGTGAAGAACTAAATATGCAGAATGAGACTCACACTTTTGGACATAGCCAATAAGGGAATTTAATTTGCTTAGCTATTTATGTTTGTTAGAAGGATTTTGTTTTTTCTTTTTTATTCCCCACTGGGGGAGATGGGAGAGAAAAAAAATAAATGCTTGACAATTTAAAAAATAAAACTTAATTTAAAAAAAGGATTATTTGGATATGGTTTGTCCTTGATTATCTTTTTTTTGGTTTGTTTATTGATTCAATAGGGATAGCAGAAAACAAAGTCAGTTCCTGCCTTCAAAAAGCTCACAGTCTATTTTGGGGAAACCAAAATGTAAACAAAATTTAAATACAAAGTATACACAAAGTGATGCCAAGTAATTTCTAGAAAGAGGGAACCAGCAACTGGGAGGATCAAGGTAGGCTTCCTGTAGGAGGTACCTACTGAGCTGAGCTTTGACAGAAACTGGGAACCCCAGGAGGGGAAGCTGAAGGGGGAAGGAATTCCAATAGCCCTTTGATTATCTTTAAATATTCAATAAGTTTCCTCGAAGTTGACCTTCTCTTGACCTTAGCCTGAGTCCTTTTCTTTTTCCACTTGCTATCTCTTCATGCCTCTTGTCTGCTTCGATTATGTCTTATAGGGAAGTGATGGAAATTTCCCTTAATCCTACACCCTGCTAAATCTTTTGAGGGGAACACTTTGGCTCAGCTTATTTTGTTACCACGTATCATGTCATGTCCATTTTGGAATTCTGGGATTTCTTGGGCATATCTGATTTTTGGTGTATCTAAGCACCTGCTTAGATTTGGAAAATACTTCTAAGTGATTTTAGGAAGTTCATCTTTAGGCAGATTTCCTAAATGATTAAGTTTTTAATTTCTTATGCAAACATTTTGCACTCCGCATTTGATCAAATCCCATTTCCGATAACCACTTGGATGAAGCCCATACTGTTGCCTTCCTTGAACGAAGTAAAAAGAGACAAGTGATTTTCCCCTTAAGAATGATTCCAGTTCGAAAATGTCAATAGATGCAAAAAGCCGCCCCAGAGCTTTGCTCTCTCGAATGGAAGTGGAGTAGTAATGACATAGTCAATGGTAACTGTCACCAAATGAAGAGAAATCAGATTGTCAGGCCTGGATCTATAAAATTCTTGCCAAAGTAGGACCTCATTTACACATACATCTCTTCATACCCTTTGCTAAGAAAAGCATCTGTGACAGTTTAGATGTTTGTTCGTTTGCCAAAGATCTTTCACTCTGAATAAAGTAAATATCATGTCTGCTGTTTATCTTCAAAATCCGATAGAATATTTTTAAAAAGAAATATTGGGGGAGGAGGAAGGAAATTTGGGGGTTCCAGGGGTGAGTGGTGGGCTTTATAGCAGTGCTACAGGGCCAGATGAGACTGGATAAATCCATGTTTAACATAAAACAGGTACAACAGCCGAGTGAGACCATGCAGCCTAGGACTATACCTTCAAAATGAAGGAAATGACCATGGATTGGGTTGTATGGTCTTCTAGAACCCGCTCCCAGGTCCTGACAACTCCAAAAGATCCAGCTACTTCAGTCAGACTGGTTGTTTGGCATCGTACGGGCACAGCTGCCTCAATCAAAAATTTTGAGCAATTTTTTTTTTGGCCTCAGAAGCCAGCTGGTACAATGCCATGTGTCTGCAAGTGGGTGCAAAACAGCTCCAACTTCAAAGATTGGAAGCAGGATGTAATTGCTCTATACTCAAAGGTGACCCCACTGAACAGGGAGTTTACATTAGAGAACCTAATAAAATGTCATGTCTGGGCTACAGAAAATTAGTCAGCAAAGAGGCATCCCCAGGAAGGTCACTTTTCATTTAAGAGCCTGGTATGGTAGTTTAACAAGAGAAAAATGCCTTGAATGGCTGAAAAAGGAGGGAATTTACTTAGTTCCCCTTTCGTTTCAAATTTGATTCAATGCTACAAGCTTATATTAAGTACCCATCACACACCAGGTGCTCTGCTCAGGATACAAAAACAGAAGGAAACAGCCCAGTCCTCAAAGAGCTTTGGCATAGAACATGTGCACAGCTGAGTCAAGATGGGGCAATTTGAAAAAAATTAGGAGAGAGACTTCTCAAAGGGGCCCCAGCACTACTCCCCCATTTTATAGATAAGGAAACTGAAGAATTGAGCATTCTCTTGGGGGAGGAAACCAAAACATACACACCAAATTAAATACAAAATTTACACAAAGTGATACTAAGTATATTCTAGAAAGAAGGGAAGTGGTTTGCTCAGGTTTGTACAGGAAGTAAGCAGAACAAGTGAGATACGAACCCAGGTCCTCCAACGCCCAAGCCAATAGGTTTGAAAGGCCGAAGAGGCCTCACAACGTCAGAGGGCAATTTCAGATGTGTGTGAAGACTTGTAATAGGCGCATCTGCCCTGGCTCATGCAACCAGACCCTATTCGAATTTGGCAGGGAAGTTACAAAGTGCCTTGAACAGTGTAAGCCTATGCTAAATGTTGGCTGAATTGAATTGAATGAAATCGCTTTTTATGATTTTAATTCATTTATTTGTTTGTTTTTAGTTTTCAACATTCACTTTTATAAGATTTTGAGTTCTAAATTTCTCCCTACCCCGTTCCCATAGAGGGAAAAAAAAAAATGTGGCCCTGATTCATGGGATTGCGCCTTATGGAATTATTAGTGTGTGACTTTGAATGTCTTCTCCTTTCTGCAGATGACATGGAAGCCATTCCTGTTAAGCAGTTTGTTAAACATATCAGTGAGCTCTATTCTAATAACCAGCATGGATTCTCTGAAGACTTTGAGGTGGGTTTCAGAACCAGAGTGAGGCTTCCAGGAAATGGACCTTTGTTTGGGGTTCGAGGGGTGGAGCTTTGTTTTGTTTGGGGTTCCAGGGGTAGACTTTTGTTTTATTTGGGGCTTGAGGGGGTGGAGTTCTGTTTTGTTTGGGGTTTGAGGGTAGAGTTCTGTTTTGTTTGGGATTTGAGGGGTGGAGTTCTGTTTTGCTTTACTTTATGTTAGGATGCTTCTGAGAGAACTCTTCAGCTTCATGTTTATCATTCATTTTTTAAAATTCATCTTAAATAAATTCATCTTTAAATGCAATATTTATTTATGTTTAGGATACATATTTGTTTTAATAGACTATCAATAGCGAGCTTTTACATAATGTTTTAAGGTTTGCAACACACATTATTAATCCTCACCACTCTGGGAAGTAGGTGCCCATTTTGCAGATGTAGAAACTGAGGCAGATAGAAGGTATAAGACAGTGTATATAAAGGACTTCGCCAATCTGAAAACACTATATTCATGTGAACTAGTTTTATTCTTTAATATTAAAAATGTTTATATTATTTCATTGACATCTTTGGTTTTTATATCACCTTAATTTCCAAACATACCTCTCCTTCTAATGCCTATTACGATTATTATAAGAATTTAAAATAGTATCCTTTTCACAATATAAATTGTTTCTTCACTTTTAAAAAACTGTCTTATTTTTATTGATATCTTTTGTTTTACATTGCCCTAATTCCCAAACAGATCCCTCTTCCTTCTCTCACCCTTCAAGCCATCCCTTGTTACCATGAATAGTGATAGGGGATAGGAACTTGGACGTATGATTTGTTGCTTTAAGGAATCCCAGGTGAGGAAATTTCATCCACCAATGCAGGTCAGCATCTTCCCTGCAACTTGTAGTCTTAGAGAGCTGTCTAGGGCATCTAGGGGTTAAGTTACTTGCTCAGGGTCACACAGCAACTGAGTGTCACAGTTTGAGTACATCTCCTCCCTTTTGGACAGATGGAGGCTCTTCTCAGGCTAAGTGATCTGTCCAGTCCAGTACTGGTCCCCAGCTTCCTGGCTCTTTAGCCCGGCCTCCATGTACTAAAGAGCTAGTTGAATAGAAAAGCAAAGGGAATAGAATGGAAATGAACTTTCCTGCCTCCATTCAAACTTCAACCTTGAGTACCCAATCCCAGATTGACTCTTGCCTTCTGGAATAAAGCAGGTTCTGGCTTGTACCCCTTCTTCCAGGACGTCTATGAGCACCAATAGGAAGGAGCATGTCTCTTCCAAGTGAAGGCACAGGCTTATGGCTATGATAGATACTGAGAGGTTGAAAACAAGGTGGAGGGGAGCATCAAGTCCCCTGTCAGCTTTTGAGTCGATGCCAGGGCACCAGTGACAGGGTGTAAATGAGCTGTTAAACAGATTGTCCTCTTCCGAAAAGAGGAAGCTTGACTTTGGAAGCAACTGACTGGAATTCAAGGTCCCCCATCCTCCCTGCCTTGCTGATAACTGGCTATGTGATCTTGGCCAAGTCACTTGAAAAGACAAATCTGTTTCTCAATTTCCTCATCTGAAAAATGGGGACACTCATAGCTGCCTTGCCTACCCCCCAAGATACATTTAATGAGTCAAGGGATGGAGCTGAGCTTTAGAAAACCATAAACACTGCAAATATCTTATCTAGAGAGTAAGATGAAAAACAAGAATCTTTAGTTTTTATACGTAAGCGTCCTTCAAGGAAAATTCGGTATACCTAATGGTAATCACGAAGGCAACACTGTTTCCAGGGGTGACGTAAAGTGAATCACAATCATTTTTTTAAAAAATCCATAATCATAAAATCATAGCTTTAGAACCAGCGATTCCTCCCAAAACTCTTGTTCTTAGGCAGGATAAAGAGTAAGTAGGAGCACAGATTTTTGAGCTGGAGGGGCCCCCAAAGGCCATCTGGCCCAACCCCCTCATTTCACAGATGGAGAGGTTAGAGAGGGTAAGCTACTGGGTCCGGGTCCCACAGGCAGGAAGTGGCAGAAGTGGTTTCTGAACCCAGTTCTTGCCGACTCCATTCCCTGCATCAGCAGAATGAAACAAAAAGGTGGCAGAAAGTTAGACAACTCTCTATCAGCCATCGAGGTTCACATACTTTCTGGGAGAAGTGGGAGGGTCTAAATTATTTACTGCCAGCCTCCAGACGCTAACCAAAGAAGGCACCTATTCAGGCACAAAGAAAATGGTGTAAGTCAAACATTTTGTATTCATGAGGACGGTAAATGTGTGTGGTGTTAAAAGTGATTTAGTTCAATTGACTGTGGGCTGGATGACTGAGCAGGAATATTGAGGCATTTAACAATGTTGATGGTATTCAGGACAAACATTTATCCTCCAGAGAGCAGGATTTGATCAGGACGATCAAATGCAACTCCGGCTTCTCAATTATTTATGAATTGAGACCCCAGTGCTATTCATCACAGCTGGTTTTGACACCATTTAATTATTCAAAATAATCAGCTACACCTCTGTATACTTGATCTGACTTAAAATGGGCTTTTCTGCATCAGAATTATTGCTGCTAACAAATCTGGTGCCTCTTCCTAGTTTCATCTTCCTTCCTTCCTTCCTTCCTTCCTTCCTTCCTTCCTTCCTTCCTTCCTTCCTTCCTTCCTTCCTTCCTTCCTTCCTTCCTTCCTTCCTTCCTTCCTCCCTTCCTCCTTTCCTCTCTTTCTCTCTCTTCCTCTCTCTCTTTCTCTCTCTCTCTTTCTCTCCCTTTCTTTTTCTTTCTCTTTCTTTCTTTCTTGCTCTCTTTCTCTCTCTCCCTCTCTTTCTTTCTCTTTCTTTCTTCCTTCCTTCCTTCCTTCTTTCTTTTCTTCTTTCCTTCCTTCCTTCCTTCCTTCTTTCTTTTCTTCTTTCCTTCCTTCCTTCCTTCCTTCCTTCCTTCCTTCCTTCCTTCCTTCCTTCCTTCCTTCCTTCCTTCCTTCCTTCCTTCCTTCCTTCCTTCCTTCCTCTATTGCACAATATTGCCCTCCCAGCTTGAATTCTCTATTAGGGCCATGGTACTAGTGGGAGTGGGGATGGGGAGGAGAATTATTAAGGAGACTTTTGTTCTTGGCCTTTTATTCCCCATCTCCT
>JAQQSZ010019306.1:0-10393 GCA_028646595.1 Phalanger gymnotis
ATTCGTCTGCCTCTCTCCCAGCCCCGGTCAGTGGTGGTCCAGTTTGGCGGGGAGGAGGCGAGGAGGCGGGTGCAGGAAATCAGGGTAGGATCGAAGCTTTAGAGATAGGAGGGAACTTCGAGGTCATCCAGTTTTAGAGGTCTTTTTATAGGTCTGCAGGCTTCAAATCTCTGGCTTCCTTCAGACTCAGATTAAATGTCATCTCCTATAGCAAGCCTTTCCACTTCCCTCCAGCCGTTAGAGCCTTCTCCTCTCAGGTTACCCGAGCTATTTACATCTACTTATTTACATGTTGTCCCGTTTTTACTAGTTTTCTCTTCCTCTCACTCCTCCCCTCCCAACCCTCCCCAGAAAATAAAAAGAGAAAAACAAAATCCCTGTAACAATAAGAATAGTCAACCAAAACAAATCCCCACGATGGCCGCGTTCAAGAATATAGGTCACATTCATTCAATGATTCTTTTATTGCATAGCATTTCCTTTTCTGTGTGGGAATAAATTGCATGTTCCAGATCCAATTTATGTTGCATATTGGGTACTGTTTTTACTTCCTTCCCTTGTTGGGGAAAACCCAAGACTTTGAGCCCATAACCATTTCTAAAATTACCAACCCTATAAGTAGAAACTTTTCTTGAAAATCCAAATTGGCTAAAGGAAAAAAAAAAAAAGAAAAAAAGAAAGAAAGAAAGAAAAAGAAAATCCAAATTGGGCATTGAAGATAGCATTGAGGAATATAATTCCCCTACTGAGAAATCGTGCAACCTTAGAGCAATGAAGACATATTGGCTTCTGAAGATCTGATCCATATACCGAGGTACCTCAATATATTGAGGTATATAGTGATGCCAACCTAGGTGGCTTGGAAGTTTTGTACCAAGAAACCTTTGGCTATCAGAAGCCTGGAGCACTTGTCAGTAAGTGATTTACCGACAGTGAGTTACAACATCCCATCCACAAGCTGGAATTGGCTTTGAAGTGAGTCACCCTTGAAAATTGTCAAGACTGTGTTTGGAGCTCCACCTCAAGAATGGGATGAAAAGTATCCATTGGTTAATATCGTGGTAAGTGCTGAATTGAATGCCACCAACTAGAGATGGATAACAGCCCGGCCAAGTGAGTTGAGCCTGCATTAATGGCTAAGGAAGACCTATCTAGATATAACTCTTCTGTTCTAGAGATCCAGAAAACTTGGTGAGCTCCAGGGAAGGGATGAAGGAGATCTAGAATATTGAAGGAGCAGGGCCACTCACAAGAAAGTACGGTCTAAGGACTTCTTTTGGAGAGCGTACTATTGGTGGAAGAAAATTTTGACAAAACGTGGGGTCAGTCCACCCTGCCCTGACCCTCTGGGATGCTAGCAGTGAGCACAGCTGTAGAGGGTTAGTCTATGGGAATGAGAGCCATTCCTCAATTGATGTCAAAAGACATGGCAGGCACTTTTCAGAGGAAGAAATACAAACTATCAATAGCCATATGAAACAATACTTTAAGTCACTAATAATTAAAGGCAAATCCAAACAACTCTGAGGTGCTACCTCATGCTTCTCAGATTATCTAAGTTGACAAATAAGAATAATGACAAATGCTGGATGGGATGTGGGAAAATAGGTTATAATTCATGACTGATGGAGCTGTGAATTTGTCCAACTATTCTAAAAAGCATTTTGGAACCAGGTCCAAAAAACTATTAAACTGTACCCTTTGACCCAGCAATATTGCTACTAGGTCTATAGCTCCAAAGAGATCAAAGAAAGAGTAAAAGGACCAATATATACAAAAATATTTAGAGCAATTTTTTTCATTGTGGCAAAGAATTGGAAACTGAGGGGATGCTCATCAGTTGGAGAATGGCTGAAAAAGTTATGGTATATGAATGTGTTGGAATACTGTTGTGATATAAAAAAATGATGAAGGGGATGGTTTTATGAAAAACATGGGAAGACTTATATGAACTGATGCAAAATGAAGTGAATAGAACCAAGAGAATAATTTATACAATAACAGCAATATTGTAAAGATAATCAACTTTGAAAGACTTAGGAACTCTGATCAGCACAATACCTAACCACATTTCAAAGGACTCATGATAAAACATGCAATCTGCCTCCTGTTGTGTAGATGTTGCATAGATTGAAATATATTTCCTTCCTCCCGCCCTCCTTCCCTCCCTCTTTCCTTCTTTCCTTCCTTCTTTTCTTTCTTCCTTCCCTCCCTCCTTCCTCCCTCCCTTCCTTCCCTCCTTCCTTTCTTCCTTCCTTCCTTCCTTCTTTCCTTCCTTCCTTCCTCCCTCCCTTCCTTCCTTCCTTCCTTCCCTCCTTCCTCCCTCCCTTCCTTCCTTCCTTCCTTCCTTCCTTCCCTCCTTCCTCCCTTCCTTCCTTCCCTCCTTCCTTCCTTCCTTCCTTCCTTCCTTCCTTCCTTCCTTCCTTCCTTCAACATAGTTAATGTAGGAATTTGTTTTCCATGATCATACCTATTTGTAATGGGTTTTGGTTTTTCTTGCCTTTGTAATAGGTGGGTGGGAGGATGAAGAAAGGAGATAATTTGGAAATAAAAATAAAATAAATTAATTTAATTATTAGTTAAAATATTAACACGATTTAATAAATTATTAAAAATAATCGAATAATAAAAAAGTTTCTTTCCATCCTTCCCACTTCCCCAGCCAGTGAGACGTCCTTTTAATTTTTTTCAGGTTACTTATTTTCAGTTCGAAATTCTCTATTAATGCCTCTTTTAACAAAGAATAAAAGGAAAGAGAGGGAAAAAAGCAGTTCAGTAAAGCTAATCAACACATCAACTAAGTGTGGCAGTGTATGAGACATTTCAAATCCATAATTCTGCACCCTCAGCACCAATGCAGGGAGGCGTATTCTTTCTTTTTCATTATGGACTTAGCAGACGTCAGCAAATGAATATTTCATTTACAAAGAAGTACGGACAAAGGATAATATTTTCTTTTAAGTATTTTAAATTTAATAAGCCAGACAGAGACAAAATTGCTCTGCTTGTCTGTGTCCCCTTTTGATTCCCTGAATCTTCCTTCTGCTCTCCTCTGTGTACTTTTAAAATGTTTCATTAAAGTTTTCTCTTTTTCTTCTTCTTTTTTTTTGCATCACTATCGTTAACTACTGACTCTATCCCCTTCCCATCCCACCCACCTACTGACACACTGAAAAAAAAATTGTCATTATATGCAACATTCCGCAGCCCTAAGCTCCACTTTGCAAAAGAGTTGTAGGCATGAGGGGACAGAGATGGGGAGAGGGTTGTCTCCTCATATCCCTTCTTTGGACCCAGAGCTTGTTTTTTTTTTATACTTCATACATTTATTTTCAATTGTTTTGTGATTGTTCTTTCCACTTACATTGTTGTAGTCTTTGTGTATATATATATATATAGAGAGAGAGAATTTTCCTGGCTCTACTACTTCACTTCACTTTGCATCAGTTTGTGTAAATCTTTCCATGATTTTCTATAGTCATCATGTTTGTTATTTTTTGCCACAGAATATTATTCCATGTTAGTTAACTGTAACATGTTTAGCCATTCCCCCAATTGACGAGCATGATAATAACAGTAATAACTAGCATTTATATGGCACTTTCAGGTTTGCAAAGCACTTTCTTTACAAATAGTATCTTGTTTTATATTTACAGCTACCCTGGGAGGTAGGTGCCATTATTATTCCCACTTTATAGATGAGGAAACTGAGGCAGACAGAGGTTAAGGGATTTGCCCAGAGTCACACAGCTAGTAAGCATGTACACAGTCTGCTCTGTTTCCAACTCTCTACTACAATAGAAAGTGGTGCTATTTTGGCATAGATGGGATCTTTCCGTCAATGACCGCCTTAGGATATATTAGGCTATTATTTTATTATTTTGTTTCTATTTTAATTTATTTCAATGAACAAAAATCAGTTTTTATTCCTTCCCACTTGCCTCTCCATAGGAAAAACAAAAACAAAATCCTTGCAAGTAGGAGGCATAGTCAAGACAAAAAGATGTCCAGATTGTAGCCTATTATCTAATTCTTGCTTATTGAATCTCTTCCATTAACCTCGTTTTCTATTTTTTAACTAGGACCACCACCATCATTTCCACCACCCTCCCTTGTGCCCACTTTTGTATTAAAATCACAGCAGGTCAAATATATGTTGACTCTGTTTACAAAATTGCTCCCAATTTCTTTGGAGAGTTTCCTTTCTTTGTCTTCTGCAATATTCTTCAATGCACGACCTTTTCTTTTCACTGTGATCTTTTTGCTGGTCTGGTGCTTCATGATGAGTGCTACAAAGCAAGATGTCCAGTTGCCCAAAGAAATGGGATTTCTTATTGCCTTTGGGTCCTCTATGAAACCCACTGCGCCAATGCCTTTATTTGCTTCTCCAAGGAGATCCCAAGAGCCTTCCTCCCATTTAGCTGATATTTCCCTATGTACTTCTGGTTCTTGTTATAAATAAGGCAAAAATAGAAATGTTGATATGGTCGATCTCTTCTAATAAAATGTTACTTCCAACCCATCTCAGCTTCTGACTCTATGGTCTACTTTTCTACTTTGCTCCCCTGAGGGTACCTTGTTCTTCAACGTTTGCCTCGCTTTCTCCTCCCCCGCCTCAGCTCCCTCTTTTGTGATGTCTTCTCCTTTAAAATATAGTTATTCCTTCCACATTGTGGGGGTTAGGGGAGCACCCCTATGATCTGGAAAATCCACGTAAAATTTTTTGGCCCTCCCTACCAAAGAAATTGGAATTATGTTTTTAAAAGATAAAACATGATGGTATTATATAATACTATGCATATATTTTATGCATTTCTGAGTTTCTAAATTTTTTCTGTGTCATCTGCTGGCCTTTGCATATCATCTGTGGCTTCCACAGAACTCCCCCCAAATTCCCGTTTAATTTCTTATGCCAACCCACAATCTATCGAAACTGCGATGGGGAAAGCCATGATGTAGGAAGAATAACTGTATAAGCTTCTTGAGAGTAGGGACTGTTTTTCTTTTTGTTCTTAGCCCAGTGTTTGACACACAGTTAAGGCTTAATAAGTGTTCTATCTAATCTAACTCTGGTTATTGGACCAAGAACTCACATTTATAGTACCAAGAGTTAAATTCATGTTTATTAAGAAACTAAGATTTTAGCCCTCTCTCCTCTCTTTTCATCGCCATACCACCATCACTGTAGAAACATAAGGGGAACATGAAAGACTTGTATTTTTGTTTCATGGGGTGCCCTGGCCAACAAATTCATCACCTTGTGGCTAACCTACTGGCTAACTGTACGTTATTAAGTTAGTCTTTGGACGGCAGATTCAGACAGCCGGTGGGATAATAACCTGAAGCCTTCCCATCTTGGGAGGACCTATCTGAAGATATCTTCTGCTGACGTAGTCTTTGAGAACCGAAGGTCATGTCCACACTGTAATGAGGCATTGAAGCAGGATTTTGTGGATGACTGATAAGAATCTCTTGAATTAAGGTTGGTGTTTTTACTTTTCAAGGTATAAGTTTAAGAGAGAGTGTGGCATAATAGGTAGAGTAGATAGAGGTGTTGGGAAGACTTAGGTTTAAATTCTATCTTTGATATGACCTAACTGTGTGACTATGGACAAGTCGCTTAACCTCTCAATGCACTGGTGGTCAAAAAGGCCACGATTAATTAAGATTCAAGTCACAGAGGAGTTACCTATGTACACCTGGCACTGACCTTTAGGGAAGAGGCCGTAGCTCCATATCAGGGGTTGTACACCGTTTTGTGTGTGGTGAGCCTGTGGAGCCCTTCTCAGAAACATGTTTTTAAATTCATAAAATAAAATACAAAGGATTACAAAGAAAACCAATTATATTGGAATTCAGTTATCAAAATATAAGGGGTGGGGGGAGAGGAGAAAGTCTGCAGACTTAGCAAGAAAAACTCTTGCCTAAAATCAGAAGAGCTGGGTCAAAGTCCCTCTTCTGGTGTTTATTTTTTGTGTGACCTCAGACAAGTCACTCGACCTCCATAAGTCTCAGTTTCTTCGTCTATAAAGCGAAGGGGTCAGGCTGGGTGACTTCCGAAGACTGCTTAGGCTCTATGATCCTATGATTTCCCTACACCAGCTGTTCTAAAAATGTGGCATATAGACCCCTGGGGGCTCCCAAGATCCCTTCAGTGGGTCCAGGAAGTCAAAACTATTTTTATAGTAACACTAAGACATTTTAATTTCTGATAAATAATACTGATAGATATAACCAAAAGTCTGCTGATATATGTTTAACAACCAGTCTTGTCCCCAGTCCCCCCCACTTAATTTATGCAAGACGCACGTCTACATTTAATCTGCATTAGCAATATTTTTTACATAACTTTTTTTTTATTATTTTGCAGGGAGGAAAGCAGAGCAATTGGGGTTTATGACTCGCCCAAGGTCACACAGCTAGTAAGTGCGCCAAGTGTCTGAGGCTGAATTTGAACTCAGGTCCTCCTGACCCCAGGGCCAGTGCTCTACTCACTGTGCCACTCAGCTGCCCCTCATAACTTTCTTAATTCTGGACAATCAAGAAAATAATAAATCAAGCCCTGATTTATAGAAGCTGTTGATTTCTGAGGTGTAAATGCTCACTCTGAAATTTAACAATCTGTTTTTAGACCCAGGTGGAGGTAGCTCCAGGACACCACTGGATATATAACCCATGAACAAAAATTCTTTGAGAGAGATCCTCAATAATTTTTAAGAGTGTAAATGGGTCCTGAGACCATCAGGTTTGAGAAACGCTGCCCTGCACATATGAAATCACAGGTCTGGAAAGAAAAAAAAAGACTTAAAAACTTCATTTTCTTCCTTGATCATCAAAAAAGGATTCCTGTGGATTTAACCCACAAGGGTACTGGAATCAGCTTGAACACGGTGTTGTTTGGTTATTTCAATTGTATACGACTTTTTCTTGACCCCATTTGGGGTTTTCTCAGAGAAGATACTGGAGTGTTTTGTCATTTCCTTCTCCAGATCATTGTACAGATGAGGAAACTGAGGCTGACAGGATTTAGTGACTTGCCCAGGGTCACAGAACTGCTGAGTGTCTCAGGGCAGATTTGGAACTCAGCAAGATGAGTCTTCATGACTCATAGAGCCCAGCGCTCTACGCACTATAGCTGCCCCCAGTTTGAACAAGAGCCTGTTGTTAAAATTTCAGCGTAAGCATTTATACGCCCCAAAATTGGCGAGAGCCAACAAATAAGAGTTTGATGGATTATTTCGCTGATTGTCTAGACTTAAGAAAGTGGTAGACAGAACCTTAAGAACAGATTAAACTCAAGAATGTGTCTTGAATACATTTTTGGGGGAGGAAGAACTGTGAAATAGTTACCATCACAGCCCTGATTAAACCCATAGAATGAGCAAAACTGTCCCCAGGGTAGCCTCTTTTGCCTAGAGATAAGCTTAGGGCCTTCACAGGGAACTCCCCTTTCCTGTAAACAACTTTGTTCATCTCTCCTGGAGTGTACTTTTACAACCATCTAATCAGTGCCTTCCAGATCTCAGATCTTTGATCCAACAATCACACCACAATGCACATACTGAAGGGAGGGACTGAGAAAGGAGAGTTTCTGATGACTTGAACTGAGCAGATAGCAGGCTTCTAGGGATGAGAAAAGCAAATCCTTTTATGCAACTTCACTTTGGAAGAAAGCAGCAAGTTTTGGAATTCTGGGAGAAAATCGATGAGGTTTGGTTAGACATAAGGCTTCTGAAAAAGATAATAGGTGAAACGTAAATGTCTGAAAATAAGAAAAACAAAAAGTTGGTTCTGCAGAAAGAGAACACTGGAAATTATCTGTGGAAGTCACTGGGAAGAAAATTGGCTGGTGGGTTGTCTCTGGCTTCCCTAGATGGCCAGATAAACTGTCTTATTGAGCTCTATGGAGAGGCAGGCAGTATGGTGTAGCAGGGGTGGGGAACCTTTTCATTTTGGAAATTTAACTCTAGTCAAATAAGACTCCATTCAAGAAACTTCAATTAGATATGCTTAAAAAGTACATTATTTTGTAAAAATTGAACTAGTATGTACTTAATAATTTCAAAAAATGGACAGCATTTGTTAATTTGAAAGTCAACTAAAGCCACATGCGGCCTTAAGACCAGGCTGCCGCTGGTTCTGCACCCCTGTGGATCTGGCCAACCTGGGGATCAGGAAATCTTGGATTCAAGTCTTGACTTAGATATAGACTGACTGTCTGGTAAAGTCATTTACGCAATCCTAATCAATTATCTAAGACTAAGTTACAGAGTGGTATTTGTAGAGGAATTTTCCCTCTGTGCCACACCTAAAATACCAATGAAATCACAGATCCAGTGCTTAAAAAAACAACAAAAATCCCCCAAAAGCAGCTATATAAATTAAAAAAACAAAACAAAACCTTACTACCTTAATGACCACAAGCAATTTGTTTTACTTTTCTGTGCTTCAGTTTCCTCATCTATAAAATGGGGGGGGGGGGGTGTACTATAATGCTTTCTAAGCTTCCTTCCAGCTCTAGGTTCATGATCCCCAGAGCTCTGCACACAGTAGGTGCTTAATCAACGTTTGTTGAATTGAATAACGGACCAAGGCTTTGGAATACCTTCTAGTATCGTTAAAATAAAAAGTAAATTCTGCCTTGTCTAGTTCCATCTTCTAGCATGTTTGACTAAGCATGTCAAGGACAGCACATTTTCATCAGTGAGAGTATTCTCTCCACTTAGATTATAATTGCCTCTATCCCATGGTGGATGCTTCCAGAAGTTGTCGTAGCCCCAAATACTTAATAAATATGTGAAGGATAGAAATGATTTTCTTTCTTTCAAAAAGTTTACTTGACGCCCTTGTTTTTTTATAGGCTCTCAGACTCTGAGTATGTCGCATACGCCTCCTCCAATCAGGGAGCCATACCTCATGACAAAGAATAGAAAAGAGGGCAAAACCCCCAAACGAGCAGTTTAGCAAAACCAGTCGACACATAGCTTGAGTCCACACCCCAGATCTCTCACTTCTGCCGAGGAGAAAGGGAGGTGCATCCTTATGTTTCCTCTGGAAAAGCTCGGTCATAATTACATGTCATTCAACATTCAGCTTTGATTTCTTGCTGATGAACAGACGGTTTTTGAGAGGAGAGTTACAAGTTGTCAGTAATTACTTGAAAAAAGTACTTGATCTAATAATCAAAGCGATGCAAATTAAAACAGCTTTGGCGTGCCACTCCATAGACGTTATATTGACAAAAATAGCAAAAAGCAACAAAATCAAGACTGGCAGAATTGCAAATGGAGAATTTTTGAAGTGTGTTCTGGTAGTACATAGTAAAAGTTATACAAACTACTGTACTCGCTGACCAGGATTTCTATTTCTAGGAATATACCTTAAATGCATGATTTATTTTTTTTTAAACTTATTTTTTATTTTTAGTTTATGGCACTCAGTTCCACAAGTTTTTGAATTCCAAATGTTCTCCTCCTTCCTCTCCTCCTGAAGACAGCATGCAATCTGATATAGGCTTTACATACTGAAGGCATGATTTAAAAGAAAAAAGAACAATCCATTCAGAGATTTTGACAGGAGCATTTCAAGAAATTGTAAGAAAAAAATGGGAACTATGTAAATGTCCAATAATTGTAGCTACCATTTAAGGTTTGCAAAGTGCTTTACAAATCTTATCACTTTTGATCCCCACAACAACCCTGGGAGAGAGGTGCTGTTATTAGCATCTTCATTTTATAGATGAAGAAAGAAGATGAAGAAACAGGCAGACAGAGGTTAAGTGACTTGCCCAGAATCATGCAGTTACGTGAGGCTAGATTCAAACCCAGGTCTTCCTGATTCCAAGTCTAGGGCTCTATCCATTGCACTGCCCAGCCGCCTATACTTCGATGATATAGAAACATTGGTGAGGAACCTCCTTCTACTGTTAGAGATCGGTACCTGTTGTCCAAGTATGGTCTCAAATTGCTGCCTGGGGCCTGAGAAGTTGTACCTGCACCAGGTCACCATAGTCAGTGTGGCAGGGGTGGATTTGAACCTGGCTCTCTGTCCCTATAACACACCACCACCCTGAATGGAATGTCGTGGAATTCTGTAATAAAATTAAGACAGATGCATGGAAGGAATACAAAGAAATTGACAAAGACTCGTCAAATAATGCAGAGTGAGAGAAAAAAGCAGAGCCAGAAAGAGTATGCACTAATCAGGAACCCCAGAAGAGGAAAAGTGAATAAGAATGAACAGAGAATCCTGATGAATACAGAGAAGAAGTGATAAATATGGATAATACAAGGATAGAGGATTTTTTTTAAATTTATTTTTAATATGTTTAGTTTTCATCATTGATTTTCACATGCGTTTGTATTACAGATTTTCTCCCCATTTCCACCCCCCC
>JAQQSZ010019307.1:0-10393 GCA_028646595.1 Phalanger gymnotis
GAGTATGACTGCTTGTAGAGTAATGAGTACTTTATTCCAAGCTTGAGGGGATGCACTGTTGTTTTCAGAGCTATTTCTATACAGCCCAGTCTGCCACACCAGTGTTCCTCTTCCCTCAAGAACCACCAACCAGAACCTGACTCAGATCTTAAGCAGGCTCTGCACTCCTGCTCTGATCCACCACTTAATTCCTCCCACCAGGTGGGCCTGAGGCCTGAAGCAACTGCAGCTATAGTTCTGTAGCTGCACCACCCCCGCTGCCGCCAGGGCAGTGGCAGAACTATGAACTCCTTTCACTCCCTGCAGCTTTTTTCCCACCAACCTTCTCTGTTGTCTTTGGTGTTTGTGGATTGAGAAGTCTGTTAACTGCCACATCTCACTGATTCAGGGCTCTAGGGCCTGTTCTGCCCAGCTCCCCTTCTGGTTGGTCCTGCCACCACTCATGCTGCTTTCTGCTCAGCTCTGCTCCCAGCTCCAAGCACCGTAGACCTTACCCAGTGACTATCCAGGCTGTCCTGGGCTGCAGCCCTGCTTCCTTCTGCTATTTTGTGGGTTCTGCAGTTCTAGAATTTGTTCATAGACATTTTTATAGGTTTTTGGAGGGACCTGTGGGGGACCTCACGAAAGTCCCTGCTTTCCAGCCACCATCTTGGCTCCGCCCCTATCTGAGCACTTTTGAACAGAAATTTAACTGCGATAAAACAAAAACTCAAATCACCTTATGAATGACAGCATGATTACTGACTTGGATATGTACAAGTTTGGTGGCTTACAGGAGCAGCAGAACTCCTTTCATACAATAAAAAACTGCTTCAGAGCAGCAAATGGGTTGGTGCACCCAAGTGAAGACTTTATAACTAAAGGAGATAATGGCTCATTTTAGTGTAACTTTTATAACTAAAATAGTTTAAACTTAAAAAATGATCAGTCACATAAACATATGGAGACTTTTGATTTTTTCTTTAAAAAAGACTATCAATTTCATAGGAAGAATTTGGAGAACTGTTACTTTTTAGGTGTAAAGTAAGCCACAAAGTGAGGAGGCTCTCATTTAATTCATTGAAAGGAGAGAAACTTGATAGAGTAACCCTGTTTTGAGCAGGCACCACAGCTTCTGAATAACTGACTAGTTTGCCCTACAAAGTCTAGAGAGAGCCAATCTGATGAGCTTTGCAGTTCTCTGGTTTAAAGGGAGCTAGTGTTCACATTAGGAGGTAACACTTTCTAAATATCTTTTTAAGGTTCTTTTCAGTTAAGGGAGCTTGTAAAAACTACATTTGGATAAAGAAAAGAAGCAGATTTGTCCAGCTCATGAGCACAGAAAACCAACAGACAAGAAGTCAGCATAAAAGCAGTTTCATATATTGTGTACGGTCCTAAATAGACGTAAAACATCAAAGACTGCAGCTCATTGTTGTGAGCTGCCCCCAATCATTGAGATTTTCCTTCTTCATTTGTTTCCCTGACAGGTTTCTTTAAGTGTGTGCCCAGTCTACTTTCAAGATATTAAGTGCACTGGTCAGAGAATATAGCCCAGATTTCTGTGAAAATTGTTCCATATTTTATTATTTATGTATTTTCTTTAATATATGAATAACTATTTTATTTCAGGCATTTTTTAGTTCTGTCTGCCTCTTTGTTACCTCATTTAGGATTTTCTTGCCAAAGATACTGGCGTGGTTTGCCATTTTCTTCTCAAGCTCATTTTACAGATGAGGAAACTGAGGCAAACAGCGTTATGTGGCTTGCCCAGTGTCATGCAGCTAGTAAGTGTCTGAGACTGGATTTGAATTTAGAGATATGAGTCTTCCTGACTCCAGAGTAATCTATCTACTGCACCACCTCTAGGGAGTAAGAAATGATTGAAATGATTTGCATTTAGGACAAGAGGTTAACAAGACCAGAAACACACTGAAAAACTGAGGAATCAATATGTTAGAGTGAGGAGGGCAGTATCATTTACTGAACACTTGGAAAAGAAGGATTATGTTCTAGTTATAAATACCTGCCTATACCTTTCTTTTCTACATATTCTCTAATTTGATGATCTCTTAAGCCTTGTTTGCTCACCTATGGTTAAGTCATCAACCCCTCCAAACAGGCATGTCTAAGGCTGGATATTTTTCAAATATATTAATTTCATTCATTTCTACTATAGGATGAGTATAACTCAAGAAATTCATGCTTTCATCTGTTATGGAATATAAGAACTTGTTTTTAATATCCTTTAAATTACTAGGGGGAGAAAGAGAGTTAAGGTGAAAAGAATGTAAGAAATTGGTGTAACAAAAAAACAACAGAATAGAAGGAAGAGAAAAGAGGAATAGAAGAAAGAAATAAGGGGAAAAATGAGGCATAGTAGGAAAAAACAAAATGAGACCTGTACCAGCCAGGTCATTCAGACCCAAGCAAGCCTTTGAAGCAAGGAATCAAAGGGAAAGAAGGAGACAATTCTGTAGATTCAGATGGATGCCTACAAAAGTACTTCAAGTATCTAAGAAAGCTCAGATAAGTGAAAACATAGAAATAAACAAATTCCTGTCTGCAAAATAAAGAAAGAAGTAATCCTGCAGATTGCAGCAGCTGACGTCACTTGCCTAACAACACAAACCATCTCTAACCCCAGTGTTACCATCCAGCTTTTGTGCTGGAGGGTTAGAAAATGATATGTTAGCTAACAGGTCACAAGAAAATAATATGAAGGGTTAAACAAAACAATATATAAATAGCTTGAGGTTGTGATGAAAGAGTCTTATAATATGGAGCAGACTCCCATAATGGTCCAGCTGAAGTCGTAATGCCCACACAAAATGCCATTCAGAAAGTGTGCCGTTTAACAGCAATGCCAATATTTATGAGTATGTCACTTTGTTCCACATGCTGGCTTTGGCAGTTTGTTCACTTTAATGCGGCTCAAATATTTAAACAAAGGTCTACATCTACTCTATATAAAAGACAGCCAGATTGCAAGTGAAAAAAATGAGCTTATTTTAAGTGACTAGTTCTCTGAGCATGGTGAGGAAGTCTGAGCTTTGATTATTACTTCCTTAAAATGCTGAAATTTTGTTTGATTAGCAAGGTTATAGAAGAACTATTTAGGACGAAGGATAAGATTTCTTAACTGACTTTTATCTACCTTTGGTTTTACAGACTGTGACCATTTTCCTAATCTGGAAGGGGGGGGGTAAGGGATAGGGTGTCCTTCTGCCAAACTGCAGCTCCTGAGGATGAAATAGCATTTGCTAGAGTTCTTATAAATACTCGATCAGTCCATGAGTTGCATCAATGGAATGTGAACTTCTGACTTCATGTTTTGTTTCCTTTTGTTTTTCTACTGAACTCTTTCTTCCCTTCCTTCAGATTTTTTAAAGGTAATAAAGAGCTTAACTTGGAAAATTAACCACTCAGCCACCCTTCACAATATTTAACCTGTTCCGCAAAAGGTGTTATTACAAAATTACATGTATGATACAGTGCCTATTAGAAAAGTAACTATAAGGTTAGTATAGCATCCGGCATTTCCTTCAATCAACAAAGTTGGGCAGCTATTACATGTAATATGTTATTATTCTGGATTCAGAGAAGTGTAGGATTCAGTCTACCCCCTCTAGGAGTTTATTCATTGGGGCTACCCCTTCCCAGAGCCATTCTCATTACCCCTTCCCAGAGCCATCATTTAGACATTATTCTATTTCTATGAATCCTTTAATTCAGGTGTGGGGAACTTGCAGCCTTGAGGTCACATGTGACCTTCTAGGTCCATGGGTGCTTCTTTTTGACTGAGTCCAAGTTTTAAAGAACCAATCCTTTTATTAAGGGGATTTGTTCTGTAAAGTTTGGATTCAGTCAAAGAATTTCACTTGAGGACCTAGAGGGCCGCATTTGGCCTTGAGGCTGCAGGTTCCCCACCCCTACTTTGACTATAAAACCGATGAGACAATGGAATATTAAAACCCGAGTAAGAAGACCTGAATTTGGTCCAGTTCTAACACTTACTAGTTATCCAATCATGGACAAGCCTCTCTCAGTCCATTAACTTGTCTGTTAACAACTTAAGATTAAGTTTGTGTAAAAACCTCCTCAGGAGCTATTTCTTAAAACTTTGACAGGCAGGTTGGGTTCCCTGGAGGAACAGTTACTCTCAAAGGTTCTAGGTTGCTCTATGGTTCTACACTCCTAAAATTATAACTCTTGGGCCCCCTTCAGGGAGATTACACTTAAGAGTTAGTCAATAGACACAATTAGTAAAAACTAAACCCATTTACTAAAATGGCATAGTACAAAAAGTAGCTATAAAACACTCCCTTCCCCCTAATAAACTTGGAGCAATACTCTCCCACAAACGCATATAGTGGCAGAGGAAGAGCAAGAACAAAATGCCTTAGTAGTGAGGTCAACAAATAAGGAACTCAAGGGGCCAAGGCAATTTGTGTCTCCAGTACTGGAGATGTCTTTTCTTACCTCTTGGAGTCCTCAAGCTTCACCTCCCTCTTCGTGTTGTCTGCTGGGCTCTCTGAGTCTGCTCTTCTACACAGTTCAATTATCAGCTGTCTAGTTTTTCTTCAATCTATAATTTGGTTTTCTACTTCCAGAAGTCAAACTCCCTAAATTTGCTTTCTGCCTGGAATGCTGCCCTTCTCTGTACCTGAGTCTCTATATGCGTGTCTCTGCTCCCAACACATTTCAACTGAGCCTTGGACTCTCACTTTTTCCAACTCTAAGGCTTGTCATGCTCCTTCTGTTTTGTTCTGTTTTGTTTTGCTTGTTTTGTTTTTAAGACCTCCAGGGGTGTGGCCAAACTTTATCCAGCCAATGGCCAGCAGCTAATGCAATTCAATTAGATAACTCTTTCATATTTGGTAAATGGATAAAGAAGCACATGTCTTTGTATTTCATTGGCATATTAATCCGTCATATATGCATTAACTGCTCATTATTTTGTGTGATTATATGAACATAAAGAGGGGGAGGGGATTAGCAATCACATCCTGCTACTACATACATAAAATGATTTTTAAATTTTAAAATACTATATAAAGTCAGCTATCATTATTGTCATCACCTAAATCAAAGTGTCATCATAAGGAAAATATTTTATAAAGCTTACAGCACAACAGAAATATGATTTATAATTCAAATTTTAAATCTTTTCAAAAATAATGTACAGTGTGCTATATTTATTCTCACTTCAATAAATGTTTGTCGAATGAATGAATAATAATGCTTTATATTCCTATAAAGGATCTCATTGAATATTTACCATTATGCCTTTGGAGAGGTAACACAGATCAATAAACCATCAGACGTTTTTAGAAAAGAACTGAGAATACACGACAATGAATACTTATATACTCATATTAGCCAAGAATTCATTTTTTTCTTTTTTCTTACAAAGGACAAGCAGTCCTCAGGATACCTTTTGAGGGGGACCTGTTCTTTGAAGAAGACCGATAAATGATTCAACTACAAAAAAGGGTGAGGAGCTGGACAGATAATTCAAGGGGCTTCTAAACATTTCAGTGAAAGATCTGTTTAAAGTTAAATACTTAGTGTCCTATCTCCCACAACAGAGGGGCAGGTCTTTTGAAAACCATCTCTGAAATGAATAAAAAGTAGAAATTACTGTCCTTCACTGGCCTGGAAAACCAGAGAGAGTACTTTAACCCCTGTGTTAAATAAGAAGTCATTGTGGCAGGTGACAGTTTGGAGATGTTAAATGAAGCTCAGGGCTAGAGAAAAAGGAAGGAGGAAATTAGGGATTTTGTTTTTCAAAGGAATTATTAACTCTGAGTATAACAATTTGAGAGGGAAAAAAACCAAAGGGTTTTACACCGATTCTTTGTACTATGGTAGCATGGTAAGTATTTAAAGCTATTACTAATTGCTGCTCCTGAAACTGATTTATTACCTCAATAATATGAATACAGATAGACTAAAACAACTTCCTGTTGGATTATTATCACAGAAGACAATGAAATGTTTTCTAAATTGAGGAGAGGTGAAGGACTGGGAAACATTTCAAACAGAAATGATTCTTGTCTAAAAATTAACAAGTGTCCCAAACCAAGCAAAAACTGCTCTCACTGAAGAGTCCCCCAATGCTCTCTAAGGACAGCGAAGGTCCCTGGACAGTGAGCACTTTCTTGCTTCAGCCTCATGTGCCAGTTTTTCAAAGGGCAGACTTCCTTTTCATGTGAGCAATTTTGAAGTGCTTCCACAATTGACTAATTTGCATGGGCAATTGGTTACTTAGCTTTCATTCTGACAGCTAAATTGATCCATTCTTTGTAGGCTAAAAACTCTGCACCCAAAAAGAGAAGCCTGTCTAAAGCCCTTTGACAAATTTGGCCCGTCTAGTGTGGTTCATTCTGAAGAACATGCCCAACAAGGCTCACCATCTAAGCAGTAGATTGCAGATGCAAGGAACCCTTGATATTATTAAGCCCCAGCTAAAGATCAGTGCTAAATCCAAAGAATACACAATGGGGAGATCTAAAGAGAGAGTCAATGAAAACAAAATACTTCCTGAGTTAAAATGGAAACAGAAAGTCCTAAAGATTTGATAGTTTCATTTGTTAGTTCAGTTTGAAGGAAAAGTGTCTTACTCAAGTCTTTCAGAAATTATGTGGGGGTAGGGGAAAAGCTTTAAACTATAACTGACACAACAATAACCCCAGAAAAAAGTGGAACAAGAAGCCTGATTCTGCAGGACTGAGTAATGCATTGAACAGATCAGGAAGGAAAGGAAATGAACACTTAATATGCAGTTAGTATGTGCCAGACACTGTGCTAAGCGCTTTACAAATATTACAAATATTTGATCTTCACAGCAACCCTGGGAGCTGGGTGCTATTACTGCAGTGGAGGAAAGTGAGGCAGAGACTGGGTGAGTAAGTAGATGATGTGGTATTTGAACTCAGGTTTTCCTAACTCCAGGTCCCGTGTTTTCTTCATTGTGTACCATGCAGTTTACAAATAACTGATAGAGTAACTGGTTCACACTAGTAAATTATGTCTCAAAAAAGACCAGTTAGCAATTTACTCTCCTCCCCTCCCCCCCACAAAAAAGAGGAGGGAAAAGAAGCTTTTGTGCCCGAAAACATTACCCTTAAACTGAATAACTTAGCGGTTGAGCCACACAAGCTATTGGTTTGCACAGATACACTCAGCTAAGAGGGACTCTGTTTATTCTACATCAATACACCATAAATCTAATATCTAAGCATGATATGATTGCTTGATCCAAACAAATCCTGGTTTGACTTATAAGACAACCTAGAATGTTCTGTTTTCTGGCTTCAACAGATAAAATCCATTTATGCCCTTCCAGAAAGAAGAAACACAGAGTAAGGTGCTGAAAGGAACCTTAGCAATCACCTTGTTCAACTGTCTCACTTTACTAAAGACAAAACTGAGGCCTAGAGAAGCCAAATTATTTGTCCAAGGTCACAAAGGGAGTAATTTGTACAGATATCCTCTCCAGTTCTAGTGCTACTTCTGCAACTAAGAATAATAATAATATCAATAATAATAAATAATAATGATATTAACATTTATATAGCCCCTGCTATGTAGCAAGAACTGAGCTAAGTGTTTTGCAAATACTGCATTAGATCCTCACAACCCTGGGAGGTAAGTAATATTATGATCCTCATTTCACAGTTGAGGAAAACACAGGTTAAGTTACTTGGCCAAAGTCACCCAGCTAACAAAGTGTCTAAGACCCAATCTGAAATCAATTCTTCTTGACTCCAAGCCCAGCACTCTATAAGCTCTACCACCCAGCTGCCTAAACTCCACCTTCCTAGATACACATATGTGTACGTATATATTTCTATGTGTGTATATATGCATATATATGTATACACATTTAACTAGCTGTGTGACCCTGAGCAAGTCATTTAAATGCTGTCTGCCTCAGTTTCCCTTTCTGTAGGGATAATAATAGCACCTATCCTGAAGGATTGTTTTAAGGATCAAATGAGATAATAGGTCTAAAATGTTTAGCACAGTGCCTGGCACTACGTAGTATGCAGTAAGCTCTATATAAATGTTACCTCTCATTATTATCATTTAAAAATAAGAAACAGACTTCATCTCTAGACCAGATGATTTTTTGCCTTCTTATAAATGTTTCTATGTTTAGAACATCTTACATATGTGAGAAAACATTGTTTTGTTTTGTTTTGATTTGATTTGTTTTTGGAGGGGGAGGTATTGTTTGGTAAGGTTTTGTTTGTTTAGGGCACTTTTTTTTTTCTTTTTTGTATTTGGCAAAAAATCTTGTTTTCTATTTCAACTTAAGTATACTATACTCAAATATTTCACAAAAGACGTCCTGCTAGATCTTCACTGGTAGTTAAAATCAACAACCTCAGCTGCCTGTGATTAGTGGAAATGACATCCTGAACTGTTCAGCCTCTTTAGTCAAAAAGGAAGTCTGCTCACTGTAGGCACCCTATAACAAACCAGAGACACATGGCTTCTCATCCAAACAGGATACATGAAATGGTGCTTTTCCTCTCCCCTGCCCTGGTGCCTCATCAGATGGTTTCTTTCATTTCCCGATCAATACATTTTCTCCCCTAATCTCAGTATAGAGACATAGAGTTCTTTTCTTTTTCACCATTCCTCTTTTCCCTCTTACTCAAAGATCTTTAAGACGCAGCTCAAATACCATGCACTCCATGTAGCCTTGATCCCCCAGCTGGAATTAATCACTCTATCCTCCAAACACTCATAGAATTTTTTAAGAGCCCTTTTGTTGCACTTTCGTGTTCTATTTTTGACTACAGTTATTTGTACATATTTTTTACCTTCTTCCCTGCTAGATCAATACTTTCTTAAGGGTGAGGGCTGTGTTTTATCTTTATACTCTCTCTTGAAGAGTGTCATGAACATAATACACACTCAAAAAATTTATTGTTCCATGAATGAATAAATATCAAAATGGGGAATCAATACATCAATCAACAAGAATTCTGTTAAGCACCTAATATGTGTCATACCATATTCTAGGTGGGCACTGAAAAAAAATTAAAAAGGCAAATAGTTCCTGCCTTTGACAGGCTTACGTCATGTGGAAGAAGGGCACAGCAGATTGATAAAGAAATTAATACTGAATGTAACTTATACAAAATACATAGTTATTTTTCTCAGAGGGACAGAGGTTGCATGATACAACGAAAAAAACCCTGGCTCTGGAGTCAGGGTACCTAGGTTCAAATCCTACCTCTGACACTACTCTGTAATCTTGGACAAGTGACAACTTCCATTGGACTCAATGGACTTGATTAGATGGTCTTTTGAAGTCCCTTCCACATCTCACTCTATGATCCTATAGATTGGGGAGGCCTCCTGAAGGAGTGGCTCATGAGCTGAGCCACGAAGGGAGCTAGGATTTTCATGAGGCAGACATGAGAAGAGAACATTCCAGGAATGGGAGGAAAGAAAAAGGGGAAAGGCAGGGTGGTGAGAGGTGGATCATCCTTCACAAAGCACAACACATTTGGCTCCTACATAGTGTGAGTGATGAGGAGCAATGTACAGTCAGGCTGGAAAGCTAGGCTGGAGCCAGAATGTTATGGGTTTTCAACGCCAAAGAAAGGAGTTTATAGTTTTTCCCAAGGACAAAAGGAAATTGCCATTGTAGCTTCTCATGAAGTAGGGGTGATATTGTCATATTTTTAATTTAGGAATATTAATTTGGCAGCCATGTGGAAGACGGAGTCAGGAAGACGAATTAGGGGCTGTAACAATAGTCCAGGAGAGAGGTGATGAAGCTAATAACCTACAAATATTGCTGAGTCTCTTTAGCTTAGAGTGTATGTGTGTGTGTATGTGTGTGTCTGTGCCTATGTCTCAGAGCTGAGATAATTCATTTATGCAACTTCTGAAATATTTTCAAATTGTTCTCCTCTACATTTGAAAATTGCAACTCCTAGCTGCAATAACTAATAACCTGCAAATATTGCTGAATCTCTTGTTTAGCTTGGATATTGCAATGTGATATGCATATGTACATACACATATATGTATGTATATACACACATATATACACCTATATACATATGTGTGGGGAGATGAGTATATCCCACAGCAGGAATAATGCATTTGTGCTTTCTGCAAGCTTTTCAAATTTCTCAGCCCTACATCTGAAAATTGCAACTCCTGTATCTTATTATCCACTAGAGGTTTGAAACATTCGCTATAATATGTACAACTTGTCATCGCACAAAATAAATACCTACAGTTCATGGAAAGCAGACTGTTCTGCCATTAAAAATATGCATGTGGCCCATGTTGAATTGCTTGACTTCTTAGGGAAGGTGGATGGGAAGGGAAGAGGGGAGAAAAAAAGTTTTTTTATGCAACTAGAAAATAAGATGCACAG
>JAQQSZ010019308.1:0-10393 GCA_028646595.1 Phalanger gymnotis
ATATATATATATATATATATATATATATATATATATATATATACATACACACATACATAGGGCACAGGGCGAGTTGAATATGAAGGGATGATATCTAAAAAAGAAATCAAATTAAAAGATAAGGGATAAGAGAGGAATATATTGAGAGAGGGAGAAAGGGAGAAATAGAATGGGGTAAATTATCTCACATAAAAGTGGCAAGAAAAAGCAGTTCTGTAGGAAGAGAAGAGAAGGCAGGTGAGGGGGAATGAGTGAATCTTGCTCTCATCAGATTTGACTTGAGGAGGGTATACCATATACACTCAAGTGGGTATCTTACCACACAGTAAAGAAGGAGAAGAAGATAAAAAAGGGGAGATGATAGAAGGGAGGACAGATGGGGGAGGAGGTAATCAAAAATAAACACTTTCGAAAAGCGACAGGGTCAAGGGAGAAAATTCAATAAAGGGGGATAGGTTAGGAAGGAGCAAAACATAGTTAATCTTTCACAACATAAGTATTGTGGAAGGGTTTTACATAATGATACGCATGTGGCCTATGTTGAATTGCTTGACTTTTTAGGGAGGGTGGGTGAGGAGGGAAGAGGGGAGAGAATTTGGAACTCAAAGTTTTAAAAACAGATGTTCAAAAACAAACAAAAAAAAGTTTTTGCACGCAACTAGGAAATAAGATACATCAGTAATGAGGTGCGGAAATTTATCTTGCCCTACAAGAGAAGAAGGGAAAGGGAGATGGGAGGGGAAGTGGGGTGACAGAAAGGAGGGCTGACAGGGGAACAGGGCAACCAGAATATATGCCATCTTGGAGTGAGGGGAAGGGTAGAAATGGGGAGAAAATTCGTAATTCAAACTCTTGTGAAAATCAATGCTGAAAACTAAATATATTAAATAAATTAAATTTAAAAAAAATAAATTATTAGTTGGACTTGAGTTTGCAGATTATGTCAAGTTGAGTTGTAAACTAACTACCTCCTTTGCGCCTAGGAACACATTCCATTCCCTGCTGTAAGTTCTGTGGACACATAATAGTCTTGAGTTATTCAAATTTTCTGCCCTTTATATTTAAAAGTCTTTCTCTTGATCACTTGCAGAATTTGTTGCTTGTTTCTAGAATTATTAAGTTTAGCCTTTATGTATGTTGCAATTTGCAGCACAAGGTTGCTTTGTTTTGTTTTGTTTTTCCTGAAGGTAATCTATGGATTCTTTTGATTGGCACTTTTTTTTTTCTGTTTTCAGAAGTTCTGCGTGTGGTACTTGCATAACTTCTTTTATTCTGGTGTTAGGCATTTTTTTAACCTGTGTTCTTCTGGGAGACCTATAACCCTTATTTTATTTCTATGGACCCTGTCTTCAAGATCAATGCTTTGCTTATATGGAGAGTAAATTTCCTTTAAAAATAATATTTGAAATGTAATTGCTTTTCACTTCTCTTCTTGCACATTTTCCTTTACCTCTCTGCACTTCTGTTACTGATTAGTTGTTCTCTCCTTTCTTTTTTTCGAGACTTGCCACTGTGCATTCAGGTTTTGGTTTTGGTTTGGGGTGGGGTGTTGTTTGTTTTTTGCCAATTATTTCTGCTGAATAGGCGATAAATTCTGCCTTTACAATTCTCCTTTCTTTTGAACCAATCAAGGACATTCTGTTGTGGTTCCATACTCTCCTAAATATCTACCTTCCAGGTCCTCTCCCTCATCAAATGTTGATTCATCTCCCTTTGTCTTGCAGTATTTATTCATGAATGTTATTGTTATTCGATCATTTCAGTCTCATCCAACTCTGTGACCTCATTTCAGGTTTTCCTGGAAAAGATACTAGAATGCTTGGCCATTTCCTTCTTCAGCCCATTTTACAGATGAGAAAATTGAATTATTTGCCCAGGTTAACACAGCTAATATCATATCTGAGGTTGGATTTGAATTCATAAAGATGTCTTCCTTATTCCAAGCCCATTGCTCTATCCATTGTATGCCTACCTGTCCTTTCATGCATGTCTGTATTCTTTTAACCAATCTGGAGCCATATTCCCTTCCATTAATAGTATCTTTTTTTCTTGGTTTGTCTATTTATGCTCAGTCTTTAAGTGATTTTTCTTCCTCCTAAGATCTTTGGTAATTTAAGTCCTTTTTTAAAATTTTGTTTTCGTTTTGCTCTTTCTTCTCCTTTGATTGTAGTTTTTTTTTTTTTCCTGAGGACTAGAACTCAAAGTAAGGAACTGAAAACCTCCCCCACACTGGGCAATTCATGTTTCAAACTGACTCTATTCAGAGTGTATGACTATAGCCTAGTAGTCTTTCCTGCTGAGTTAATTATCAAAAATGTCTTTCCTTTGGGTTCAGTCCTCTGCCATCATTTGAACCACTTAATGGATACAATATACTGAATTACCTTCACAGGACACAGAAGTTGCTTCCCCATCATCTGGGTCAGGAAAACCAACATGACTGGAAAGTGGTTTGTTTTGCATAGAGTCAGCAAATATGAGTGTCTTTCACCCTCAACCTATCCGTAAAGTGTTCTGTTAGAAATACTACTAGAATTTTATGTGGCCATATGTGAATTTAGAACAAAAAGGTTTTTATTTCATGTCATTATTTGACAGGGTGAGTTGGCCTCTTAGCTGGCACAAGCCTCCCTTAAGTACAAAGGTCTTTTATTCCCTCAAGATTCAAATTTCACACCTTGAACACCATTGGTCAGCATTTTAAGGTTCATGATACCCCACTCCTTGATTACATCTTTTCATTTCACATTTCATTCCCCACTGCCTTCTCATCCACATAAACTTTATTCTTTGTATTTTTAGTTTCCTTTCCTTTTGTTTATATCAGATAGCATGAGAAAGGATACCTCTCAATTGCCAAAGAGAATTGACAAAACATGAGTTCAAGATTCAAACCCAGGATATCAACGACAAAAGACCCATTATCTAAGGCCTCATCAGCCATTTCTTTGTGAATGATACCTGGCCTGGCAGTTCTTTTTAAGACACAGGAAAAGGCCTCCTTAAAACAGAGAGAGGAATTTGCCTTTTAGATATGCTGATTCTCAGATTGCCAAACTCCTCAATTAGCCACCAGTATGGCTTCAAATCATATTTTCATATAATCTCTGTGGAAACAAAATTCAATCATACCTTACAATCCCTCCCCTTTTTGTATCAAAAAATGTTTTGTTTTCACATTTTTTTCAAATTCCTTCCTCATTCTCTCTCCCACATGAATTCTTCCCCTTATCCATCTCCCCTTCTATAGGCATAATAAATATAAGAAAAGGAAGGGGGAGAGGTTAGTACTTTGACAAATTAAAAAGGGGCAGTCTCCTTTATAAATACAGATATAGAGGCACAAAGGAAAACAATAATGAACAATCAAGTATTCCTTTAAGATTCAGAAGGCTCTTCTCATACAGCTGTCCAGGGAGGATCATCTGATGAAGTCCTCTGGTCTGGGCACCTGTTCCAGCCATCTCCAGTACAGCATCTTCTTCTTGTTATTTTCTTGTAGGAACCAGTTTTATTTGGTCCATTGTCCTACAAAAGTGACCTTAGTACAATTTTAAGTTACCATTTCTTACAAAACCAAAATTGGAATCTTGACCAACTGTCATTTTTAAGAGGTTCATATTAGAACCTAGTTTCTTATACTTTATATTAATCCAATCTTAATTCCCCCACCAGGATGATGAGATTTCACTAAGGAATTAATAACCAGCTCCATTACATACACAAATACATTAAATAATCGATTTTTAACACAGTATATATCAAATCATAAAACAATTCTGACTCCTAGTCATGCCATGTTTCTTTTAAGGCATTTACAAAATAAACCATAAGCCATTCTTCTTTTTAACATTACTAATTATAAGAAAACTTGAGACAAGTAAAAAAATAATGTCCTCACAAGCCCTTGACCTAATTGTCTCCATACTATTACAAAGAATTAAAAGACCCTAATTTATACAGGGATATATACTAGTAACAGATAGCAAGTCTAACTAGCTAGTTGTTGTTTGGGCTAAAATCCTAAGCCTAATTGCTCAATCTTATAGTAACCTAAGATGCTCCAAATCAATTATTTAATAGATTTGTTATTGTGCTTACAAAACTTTTGATTACAGAAAGTTGCCACTAAGAGATTAGGGAGATAACTTATAGTAAAGGAACAGTATTTCCCCAACTTCATGTCAACTCTAGGCAGTTCCACCAAAATGCAAACTGCATTGATCCAAGCTTAAAGTCTACTAAGTTTCAGTTAAGGAATCCAATCAAGAGAGTCCCACCTCAGTATATGTGGAACAGTTGCCCTCTCAACTTTCCCATGAGATCATACGTACAGTTCACACTTGTCCCTCAGGGTTGTGGGCATCATGGATCAGTGGCTCGGACAGCCTTTCTTGATAGATATACATACCTGGAGTTAGACTCAGAAAAACAGTCAGTTAATAGTCCCATTAGTTCCAATAATCAGTTTAAGATATGACTATAACCCCACATTGGTTAAGGAACATCTTTGAGGTGAGCCTTAAATAGCTTGCATGTACTTATACCTTTGTTTTAGTTCATAAAATCAAATTTTCCCATTAAGATCATAAGTTATTGCTCTAATAGATTTGCATCTGTTCCCCAAGCTTCTCCATCCTCCTCTTTCTATGTCCTAGATGAAATAATGAGATATATACCATGCTTCTTTTAAGGCATTTATAAAATGAATCACAAGCCATTCTTCTTTTAACATTACTAATTGTAACAAAACTTTAGACAAGCATGATATTAACCAAATAAGAAAATAACATTCTCACAAGTCCTTGACTTAATTGTCTCTATACTATTACAAAGAATTAAAGGACCCTAACTTATACAGAGATGTGTGTGTGTGTGTGTGTGTGTGTGTGTGTGTGTGTGTGTGTGTGTGTTAGTAACAGTCTAAATAGCTATTTGTTGTTTGGGATAAAATCCTAAACCTGATAATTGCTCAGTCTTATAATAACCTAAGATGTTCCAAAATCAATTATTTTAATAGATTTGTTATTGTACTTATAAAATCTTCTGATTATAGAAATTTGCCACTAAGAGATTAGAAGCTTAACTTATAGTAAGAGAACACTATTTCCCTAACTTCATGTCAACTCCAGGCAGAAGTTATGCCAAACTGCAAATTACATTGAGCCAGGCTTAAAGTCTGCTAGGTTTCAGTTAAAGAACCAAGTCAAGAGAGTCCCACCTCAGCACATGTGGAACAGTTGCCCTCTCAACCTGCAATTCATACCTGCAGTTCATACTTACCCCTCACAGGGCTCCTGGCATCATGGATCAATGGCTCAGACAGCCTTCTTTAATACCTCAGAAAAAGTCAGTTAACAGTCCCATTAAGTCTTCGAATAGCAAGTTCCAATAATCAGTTTAAGATATGACTATAATCTTGCATTGGTTAAAGAACATATTTAAAGTGTGCTTCTACCTTTGTTCATAAAATCTTCCCATTAAGATCATAAGTTATTGCTCTAACAGATTTGCATCAGTTTCCCAAGTTTTTCTCTCCTCCTCTAATTATGCCTTATCTAAAAGAATAAGATATACTTCAAGAATTGAACCATATAAATATGATACGTTCAAACACTAACTTTATCTTATGTTTTAGTCCATGGAATGAATTTAAATCAAAACAGCCACATTTAACTTTTCCCACCAATGCAAAAATATTCTACAACTTATCTCTCTCTAAGAACCTTACACTGAAATTCTTTTCCCCAAACTGAAGATGTCTCTGATTTAGTTCCAGTAATTAATTACACCATTTATATTAATACTCAATTGGTCTTACATCACTTTGAAACATTTAAGGACCTTATTCCACATAGATACAAAGTAACTTTAAATTCCAGTCTTAGTCTATAGGATAATGATTCAACATTGCATTTGTGAATTTATTTCTTTTTCCCTTTATCTAATTATTCCCATTAATATTTAGAAAGAATGTTATCTTTGACATGACTACACAAGAGTACCAATTTGCCCAATTATTTTATTGAAAACAGCAAGATTTCACATATTGGCATTAATCAAATTTTCCATTTTCCCCCATAAAACCTTCTCGGTCTTTAGGTACCACGACTTCACTTCATAATAGTAACAATTTCTGACAGATAACTTTCCTTGTATCACTAACTACTTGTTTTGATTACAGAGACTGAAACCAAAAGGAAAAGAAAACATCTGAGCCTCCCACACACAGCATCACATCCTCCTGTTCTTTCTTCTTAATTAACTAATGACATTTCCTCCACAGGGTGGGTTCTTTTACATCAGATGGCAAGTCTCATTAATCAAAACTTTACCAAGGCTTACGTCTTAAATTTAATTTTTTTTTAACCAGTCGCTAGAGATCATTTGCAAATTCTCAGCTAATCAAGTTCCTTGTTTAGGAACGTATATACAAAATTTACCAGTTTGAAACACTTCGATTTTGTTAGGTACACTTAGAAACTACAGATTTAACAAGCAAGTTTACCGAGGTCTGAGGCATTCTGCTTTCTAGCCTCCTGCTGCTTTCTAGTCTATGCTGCTTCCAGGTCTTCCAGCTCCAGAGATCCAGGGTTATTTTAACTGCTACCCATCTCCCCTCCTTCCCTTATGCCAAGTGGGGAAAAGGTAAAGTTTTCTCTTCTTATCTAGACTAAGGAGGGGAAGGGGAGTAAGGGAAGGGAGTGAGGAGACTGTAAGGATGTAGTTTCAAACAAAAAACCTTAGCAGTCCTGAAGGTGTCCCAAAGCCTCCTTCCATAGAATTTCATGTCTTTCCCCACCTCATCCTTGGTAATAAAATTTCGCTTTCTTCTTTATCTTGTGCCATCACCTTTCCTCAATAAGCATATCTCTCTGGTCCCACCCAGACTCATAAAATTCATAGTGCATTTGAATATTAATCTTCAATATCAAGTTACTATAAAGAATGATCTTTGAAAATAGTTCTAAATTTAAATTTATCCTGATGTTAAGAGGAATAATATCTCTTAAACTTTCATGAAGACTAAATGGCTCTAAAAATCCTTGTTTTAGTTAACAACCTCACTTCTTAATTAAGAACAATTCTTAACCTAACAACATCTAGATTATAAGAGAAACTGCTTTTCTAACAACATAGGTAATGCGATGTTTACAAAGTTGCACAATATAAGGAAATTTAGAAATATAACCACACCACAAGCAATTATCATGCATTTAAAACTTGAAATGGAGCCAATTAATTACCAATCAGGTGACCTTAACTTAATTAGATTAGCAAATCAAATCTGGATTCATAATCACTAGTGGTAATATTTTAATTTCTAAGGCCAAATACTCTTAGCATTACAAAAGAAAAGATTATTATCCACAAATCCATACTGTTTTTTAAAACAGTTTACAATTTATCCTGATTTGACAGAAATTACAAGAGGAGATCCCTAACAAGGCCTTTGCATAATTACCCAGCTTGTTTTCACACACATAGTAAATGCTTGATTTATAGCAAAACAATTTTAACTGAAACTCCCTTTTAAATAAACATAAAACTTGGAAGTTTCTAATTTCTTAATCAATGGTGCAGTAGAACAGTGTCTTAACTCATTCATCATTTTTCTCTGACCATACAATTCTTAACATTTAGGTAAAAGAAATTGCTGTTTCAACAATATATTTGAATATGTATTTAAAACTTGAAACAACTCACTATCAATTTAGGTGAATGCATTTCTAAGTCTCCTTACACAGGGCATTATTCATCTCATCACCAACACGTGGAAACTAACACCTAAACCACTGTATACATTTTCATAAATAGCCAAGATTTCAAATGGAAAATCTGCTACAATATTACTTGTTCATAACCAAATATAACAGTTTCAAACTATCACATTTTTATCACACCCTCTGTAGATCAATTCAGAACAAAAACCAGATAAAAATTGCTTTTAATACCATTTCTACCTAACAATCATCTCTCAAATTTTACAACCTAAGAGAACTCTAAAAATACAATTTAGAAAGAAGATGACATCAGTTACATTTCCAGATTATCTCGTATAGAAATTACTGATCCTATTACTTTTGGTATTAATTATCTTAAATATATTTTATTTAGCTCTATATTCCCAGCACTGAATAGCTCTTCTTCTGAGCCAGCCATTGCCTCTGGCCCAGGTATAAGGAATATTTGCCTGGCCATGAGTGGATTGAAAGGTAAAAAAGATTTTTATTTCATATCATTACTTGCTTTTATAATTCATTCAGATTTGAAATTGGCACCCCGACCCTCATTGGTCAGCTTTCACCAAACGCCGCCTTAGGTATTCCAATTCCTTACTTCAGAGATTTTACATAAAGGTTTGAATTAGATTAGCTTAGCCAAAACCAATGGCCTAAGGAATTTGAAGGACATACAGCCACTTCCCTTCCAAGCAAAAAAGCTTTGGACTCTTTAAAGTCCACCAGTCTTCTGAAGAAAGATTAGGATGGAGTGGCCCTTAAGAACACATGGGTTTGTAGCTCCCTCAACCCTCTCATCTTCATACGCTTACTCTTTATACCAAGCTAAAATATTTTAGTTTCCCCTCCATTTGTCTGCCTCAGATAGCATGGGAGGGGGATCCCTTTAAGTTGTTGAGGAGAACTGACAAAACATGAGGATATTATCAATAATAAGGATCTCATCCTTTTGTGAATTACATCTGGCCTAGCAGCCCCTTAGAGATACAGGAGGAAGCCTTCTTAGAACAAAGGAGCTTGCCTTTTAGAAATACTGATTTTCAGGCAGCCAGCTTCCTCAACTGCCTTAGAAGGGAGTTTTATTCCCTACCACTAGCCACTAGTATGGCTTCAAATCATATTTTTATATAATCTCTATGGAAAAAAATTCAATCATACCTTACACAGGCAAAGCTTAATAATTATACAAATCAACATCTTTATCATAGTCAGTACCCAGATTCAATAAAACCTTTCATCAACCTTAGTAAGTCAACCTTATTTTTCAATCAGGCTACAAGTTCTTTAGTTTCGAGCTCTGATTAACATACCCAAGTCTTTTAAAGTAGGGTTGGGGAAGGAGTGGCTAAGAATGCATAGACCTGAGAGCCCTGTAGACTAGCTGCTGTTTCACCCTCCCCACCCGAATCCTTTATTTTTCTGTCTTCCTTCCATATTCTTGCACCTGCTTCAATCTCTCTCTTTTCCCAATCTTTACTCAAACTACCTCAACCATTTCAAATAAATGAATATATATATGTATACATATATATATATATTCACCAAGCTTCTTCTCCTGCTTCTTCTTTTTACCTTAAAACTTAAAGTGATGTTAAATGACTAATAATTTGCATACTAAAAGGAGGCAAATCTGCTTCCCTCAACCTCAGCTTTCTTTCTCTCACAGCCTTCCTGAGATCTTTTTTCTTTTGCTAATTAACTCCACTTTTAACTTCTCTGTTCCTAGGTTCAAAAACTTCATACAGGAACATGAAACACAAAACTTTTCTCAAACACATAGACAAGACATTGTACACAAACAATTTAGAATTGGAATTCAGACCCATCCTAAGCATTAAATTTAAAATAATACATTCTACACTTCAAATTTCCAAATTACCTCCCAGCTGTGTTCTCCCACACAAATCTTCTTCTTTATGTGAAGCAGTGAATGGTTTTAAATGCAAATCAATCTACCTCTCCCTGATCTTCAGGAAAGTTTCCTTCTTTCTTTCTTTTCTCTCCTAACATTCAAAACTTCCTGGAGTTAGAATGGAGAGGGAGAGAATTCTTCCCACCCATAAATTTCCAAATCTTTTTCCTGGGTCAACCCACTGTTTTCCCAGTTAGCCGGCATTTTTCTTCAAGGGCTATGCAGAAAAATGCTAGGAGAAATCCATTCTCCCCCACCTAGGTTCAAATCTTTTGAGAGCTAGATCTTTTCCCAATCTAGGCAAAATCTTACTTCTAAACCTAGAACCTCAGACATGACAAAGCATTACTCAGATCCTGAATTTTCCTGCTGTTGCTCAGGTACCTGACTTATGCTGTCTATGACCATTTAGTTTTACTTTTTCTCTTTTCTCACGCTCCTGGGCTCTCCAGAATTCCAGAAAAATAGTCCTGAGAAGTTAGTAGTCTGAAGAAGGGAAACTTCCACCTGAGGATATAAGGGCCTACTGGAAAGCAGTGGAGGTACCTTCCCTTTTTTCCCATGATGAATTTTTCCTTTTTTCTGAGGCTATATTGTTAGGTCCGTATGCTTGCGAATGGAAAGAGAGCAGGGACAACAGGATTAGGCAATCATCTAGAGCTCTTTATTACTGGCATGCCAGGGCCTCCATCCTAATGATGAAGACCCCGACTCCAGGTTTAAGGCAGAATTTATAGGG
>JAQQSZ010019309.1:0-10393 GCA_028646595.1 Phalanger gymnotis
AGTTAGTCTTTTACAACATGAGTATTGTAGAAGGGTTATACATAATGATACACACGTGGCCCATGTTGAATTGCTTGACTTCTTAGGGAGGGTGGATGGGAAGGGAAGAGGGGAAAAAATTTGGAACTCAAGGTTTTAAAGAAATAGATGTTCAAAAGTAAAAAAGTTTTTTTTTCATGCAACTAAAAAATTAGATGCACAGGCAATGGGGCATAGAGATTTATCTTGCCCTACAAGAAAGGAAGGGAAAGGGGGATGGGAGGGGAATGGGGCCACGGAGGGGAGGGCAGAGTGGGGAACAGGGCAACCAGAGTGTACGCCATCTTGGAGTGGGGGGGGGCAAGGAAATGGGGAGAAAATTTGTAATTCAAACGCCTGTGAAAATCAATGCTGAAAATCAAACATGTTAAAAATAAATTAAAATTAAAATAAAAAAAGTCAGACATGACTGAAATGACTAAACAACAGCAAAAGTCATATAAATGAAAGCCACAAGAGATGCAAATCAAATGTACCCTGAGAGTTTCCCTTCCACGGAAAATTGGCAAAGATGTCAAGAGACGCGAACAGTCAATTCTGGGGAGGGTTATGAGAAGACAGCAACGAGTGTATCACTGGTGGAGCTGTGAAGTGATACGGTTATTTTGGAAAGAAATTTGAAATTATGCAAATTAAGTCACTAAAATGTCTATACTCTTTGACCTAAAGATTCCACTATTAGGTTTATACTCCAAGGAGGACATAGATCAGAAGAAATTCCCTATGTACACCAACATATTTATAACAGCACTTTTTATGAGAGCAAAGAATTAAGAGAAAGTCAATGCCCAGCTATTAGGGAATGACTAAACAAATTGTGGTACATAAATGTTATAGAATATTACTGTGCTATAAACACAATGATGAATGCAGAAAAACATGGAAAGATATACAAGATCTGATGCAGAATGCAGTAATCAGAGGCAAGAAAACAATATACACAATGACTCACAAGAATGCAAATGAAAAGAATCACAAAACAACCAAAGTGAACATTGTAGAATTGCCAACAACAAGCCTGGCTCCAAAGAACAGCCATGAGAAGACAACCTCACCCCAAAATTCTGCAGGTATAGGAAGTCCCCAAGTGTTGTACATTTCAAAGAAGTTCAGCCTTGTTCAACATATTGATCAGACTTGCTACTTTTCTCTTTTCTTTTTTTTTTCTTGAAATATTGGGCATATGGGATGGCTTTCTAGGAGATAGGAGAGAAACAGATACAGGGAGAAATTCTGGTGATGTTAAAGAAAAGTATACCAACAACTATTTGTTAGAAAAGAAATACTTCAGAACTCTGATGCAGTGACCTATAGTGACCTCAGAAGACTAATGGTATATTTCTCTATAATTTCTCTATAAATATATAATAAATAAATATTTATTTATATAAATAAATATATAATAAATAAATAATAATTTCTCTATAAAGAAATGAAGGACTGGGGCAGCTAGGTGGCACGGTGAGTAGAACATTGACCCTGGAGTCAGGAGGACCTGAATTCAAATCCGGCCTCAGACACTTGACACACTTACTGTGTGACCTTGGGCAAGTCACTTAACCCCAATTGCCCTGCCTTCCCCCCTTCAAAAAAAAAAAAGCAGTGAAGGACTATGAGTGAAAAATGAGGTATACATTTTCAGACATGACCAATGAGTGGATTCATCTTGCTTGATCCTACTTACTTGTACAAGAAAAGCTATAGGAGATGCAAGTCATTGCAAAGTGATAGTGATATAAAAAAGAAAATCAACAAAATGCTATTTAAAATAATAGTAATAGCTGACATATAGAAAGTGCTTTAAGCCTGGCAAAGTGCTTTACGTTAGGTGTGCCCTTGGTCAACACAAGGTCATTGTCAGTCATTTCCAGCAGACCCTCATCCTGATTGAGATCAACGACTGGATCTTGGGCATCCCCTAAAAACCAGGCAACTGAATTTCTCATCTTTTTGTTTGACTGAAAAAGATCAGCAGGTATGGCCTACATCACGCTGTAGAGACTGCCATCAGTTAAGAGATCTGGGTTCTAGTGTCTTTGGCCAAAAAAACAAAAAATAACCGAGGTAAATCACACAAGTGACTTCACCTCTCCAGGCCTTATTTTCCTTATCCGTAAAATGCTATGGTTGGACTGGATGATCCCTTCTAGCACAAACTCCCACCGAACACTTCAGATAGATTAATGGTTAACAAAGGGTTAAAGAGTGAATGTATTTCAAGTAACTCTAAAGTGTTCCCCCAAAAGATTTTTATTCATCTTCACTCAAAAGCAAGAGCTAAATATCATTAAGGGGGAAGAAATGCTCCCTATTCTCATCCCTGAGACTTTGAAAATATTTTGTCAAAATCTTTAAATACTGGAGGAGAATCACATAAAGGAGACCAAGCCCAATTTTAAAAATCCGATTGTGCCACTATGATCAACATCTCTCTATATTAGAATCATAGTTTTAGAGCTCGTCTAACCCAATACCTTCATTTTCCAGATGAGGAAACTAAGGCCCTTTGAGATTACCCGGGTTACCCAGTTAGCAAATGATGGAACTGGAATTTGAACTCTGGCTCCTCAACCAGGACTTGCGCCTTTCATTTTTTAGGCTCTTAATGAAAACATTTCAATTTTGATATTCTAGTCCACTTATAACTCAAAGTAACATTGTGATGATCAAATTATTATGAAATCATTCAGTTAAGTTATAAATCCATCATTTTTACAATTGTCTGCAACACAGCTGAGCAGCCTATTTTAAAAAGGTTTCTCATAAAAGAGATCTAGGATTTATAACCTAGGGGGTGAGAGGGATTTCTAAAAGAATTGATTGCTCCTAACTGAAAAGAACCTAATGAAAAGACAGACAGGTTGGTATAGAGTCATGGAAAATTCCCACTTCTTAAAATGAAACTATAAGACATCATTAAAATTAATCGCTTAAAAAACCTCTTACCAACCATAAGTTTCCATAAGAATATCCCTATATGAAGAGACAGCCTAGAAATCAGTTTCTATCCCATTGGCCTTCTTCATATCATATCCATCATATCACATCACAACTTCTAACAGCTTAAGTGACAGAAAAATGAAATCCAAACGTTTGTTTTGTTAAAAGATTGAAGCAAACCACTCTTTTACAAGGTTAATCTCTATTTTGAATTTGACAGTAATATTCATCATCCTTCCCATGCTTCACAAAACAGTTGATGAAATGCCACATAGATCATAATATTCACAAGTTTCATGTAGACAACCACAAGGGAATCTAATATGAAACAGGTCTCATGGCAGGGTGGCACTCACATCTCCACCAAATAGCCTTTCCCTCAAAGTCTAGCCAATTCAGCCCTGTTTCTATATGAAGCCTGCTCGGGCTATGCACAGAACCATTGGAAAATGGAATGCCCAGAATCCCCCTCTCATTATTTCTCTCAAAGGAATCTAAATGCTAGGACTCTGAAGGTGCCTTAAAATTCCCAACCACAATTTAGTCTTTGGATGTCAGACCAATAAGTTATAATGTGCTAAAGAGCCATTACAGTCGATGGCTGTGAACTGCAGCCTCGAAGGACTTAGATATATTACCACATGAAGCTAAGTTTTCTTGACATGTTATTTAAATGGTTTTGAGCAATGTGGAACACTTACTATCTTTCAAAAGCACCTTCCATTGGTTTTTAACTTCAGATCTATTAAAATTCCAAGTCATGCTTCAAAATATATTCACCTGGTTCTGCTGGAGCAGACAGATAGGATATCAGAATAAGACATAGTTTCTTCCTCCATTTTTTCTATGCTGAATACTCATCCCATTCGAGATAATGAGCCTAATGACTTTTATTAACTCCAACTCCATTTAACTGAAGCAAGTTAGGCATCGCCCATTTTCATATTGCCATAGAAAGTTTCTTTAATGCAATAAGATGAGATGGATGCTTAGATAGGGATGTATCTTTACTGGTCAATTTCTCCAGAATGTCTAGAAATTTAGATTAAGATTGATTATTTACAAGTATTAGACAAATGGAGATTTCTGTCTCTCTTAGTTTATATCATAAAGAAAGTGACCTGGCAAGCAGTTGGCTATACATAGTGACACTTCTAACACTCATTATGTTCACAGCATTAAAACACAGATACAGATACATTTTGCAAAGAAAAATCCTTGCCTGTCCTCACTCTTCCATCAAACTGAAAACAAATACATGCATCATTTTATGCCTTGTCAGAAGGTACAAAGAAGCATCATCATTTTCATTCATTTTCGTAACACATAGAGACCAGCGCCAGACAGACCTGCTGCATCTGTAAGAGATTACACTTTTCTTAGCATGCGCCAAGCAACCCTTACCTTTTTCTGGACTTAAGTTTTTATATACTTCAAGGTCTGCCATTCGCTCTGCTTTTCCTCTGCATCCTCGGCGAGCACAATAAGACTCCTCTCTAAAGGCACATGCCTTCTTTCTGCTCCAGATCGTCAGTGAAGGAAGAAGTATAGGAAGAGCCACCGAACTTTGCCCACGCCATCCTTTATAGCAAGATGAGGTCTTCACATTTAGGGCTCAGTGAGGGGAGTGAGGAACAAATCCAGAAGCTGTTAGTCAGGAACTCTGTCCCAAAGTGCCAGCCTGACCACACAGGAGGATTGGCAGCCTCTGCTCAGTGCAGCTGCTACTGTGGGAATGCAGGGGCTGCTGTCAGTACTTTGGGTGTGAGACCCGCATCCTTAGTGCAGTGATTCAGACCCTCGGGGCATTATGCACAATCAGTGCTTAAGAAGTGGAAGTCAGTGGAGGACCTGGAGAGAGGAATCGTCTTCACCTGGGGAGGTCACTGAGAAAGCAGGATTGCCCGATTCTTGTTTCAGAATGAAACTGAGTGAGGCTGGCTGACTGCTCCAAATGAACATGCATGAATATCCACATAGACTTGAAAGCAAAAACCTCTGCATTCCCATTAAAAATAATCCATTTGGAAAAGGGGTATACAGCCTAGATACCAGCTACAGTAGATTACTCTCTGATGTTCCACGTTGTCATTATGGGAGAGGAAGATTTTAGGCTTTCCCTGGTTGATTACCACTCTCCTCATCCCCCCACCCCTCAATATCACTCCACATGCAAACAACACATCATTGGCCACAGCACAGGCTGAAACATTTCCAACTTCAGAGAAAATGAGGCCATAGTTCCAAGCCACTTCTGCAGCAAGGGATGCTTGGCTTGTTTTTCTCCTCCCATACTATTCCTTCGATGTTGAGCAACATCAGGTTTCCATGAGATAAGTGAGTGAATTGAAAAAATCCCGGGTTTCTCATGAATGAACCAGCTTTCCACTACACCACGCATATCATTACAATTTAATGCCTCTGAATTATATATGCACTTCCTTTACATGCATTCTGTAATTCACTTCATGGAATATTATATTTCAGAAAGCCCTTCATTTACCATATTTTTATACATCAGGGTACAAGAGTTCTCTTCTTTGGAGAATCAAAGCAAGTGTGTTGTATGCCAAACCTGGCCTTCAATTTTCCATTTCTGGGTTTTGGCTAAGTCTCTTTCTTTGCAGGGTCCCCCTGGACCCTGGCTCTGTTCTCTCCTACCCATTCCCTCTCCCTGATCAGCTGAGCCAAATTCCTACCCACTGACGCTCCCAAGTTCCCCAACCCTTCTCACAGTGCCCCAGGTTACCCACATCCATGTTCCATCTATTCCAAACTCTTCTAAGACTCAGCTTCCAACACCTACTTTTGCTCTCTGAATACTTAAGGCTCTGCCCTAGTTCTCAAATATTTGTGTCTTCAAATACCTACAATACCCCCGAGTCATCCATCATCTCTCCTATCCTTTTTAGTGATTTGTGAGGGCAATTATATAAATCTGAATGTCTCTCTTGTGACCTACATGTATGTAAAACTCAGAGAATGTAAATAGTTGGCAGAGTCTTGAGAAGCCAGCTAATATACTCTCCCCCTCGACAGGGAATCTTCTCCCTGCTCCAGCTGCCCTAACAATTGGTCAACCAACCTATGCTTGAACTTACCTGGATTGGGGTGAGCAATCCATGAAACATTTATCAAGCACTTATTATGTTCAAGACAATATGTGACGGGTTATGGGTATAAAGGCAAAAATGGACAAAATAAATATGTGCTACATTCAGAAAGCTTGTATTCTACTAAGGGATACCATGGGTAATCAAAAGGAAGTACTTGAGCTATTTCTCCTCCTTGGCCATCATTACCAACCTACAGTGACCTGACTATTCCATCCAATGTCAAAGAACAATGACACGAGCAGACCAGGCCAAGGAGGATCATAGGACCACAGATTTAGAGTTCAAAGGGACCAACTTTGGCCATTGAGTCCAAACTCTTCATTTTATAGAAAAGGAAACACAGGAGGTTTCCCACGGTCACACAGCAAGTAACCACCCAAGATGAGACTTGAACCCAAGTCCTCAGAACTAAAGTCCCAGTCTTTTCCCACTTCTCTCTGTTATTATTTTATTATTTAAAAAATCATTGAATAAGAGTCATTAGAATTGTTATTCTGTAGTTAGAAATTTTAACCACACTAAATAAGACTAAAATGCCTTGTCCTCTTTCACATCCTTCAACTGGGTAACCTGACATTCATTCTCTCAATATCCCTGTGAGGCACTGATCCTTCAATATGTCAGGGAGCAAAAGCTTCACCCCAGGGTGTATCCCTGCCCTTCCTCCACTCTCCCAGAGGTGCCCATCCCAGGCCTTCTATGCCTTAGCATGTGGTCTCCAGTAGCTGTGGCCCAACATATCATTCCACTACAGAAGAAGAGCAGAGCAAGACAGGTCCTCTGACAACCAACAGACTTTGCATTTCCAAATCCATTCTAAAAGCCTTCCCTGTTTAGGAGGCCCCTCAAGAGCTCTACTTCCATTAGCATAGCCTCTGAAAAACCCCCACCACAGAGAGGCAAACAGCCTAATAATTGTGCAACGTCCTAAATTGGAGCAAATGGAAGTAATGGAATATGGCTACAGCATGAGAAGCCATGAAGATGAGGAATTCAGAGAAGTTTGGGAAATTTCTATATGGACCAATGTGGAGTAAAGTAAGCAGAACTAGGAAAACACTATAAGCAATGACTGCAGTGGTGTAGATAGAAAGAACAGACACAGACACAAAGGAACTATAAGCTGTGTAATTACAAAGACCAACTCTGGCCCTGAGCAGGAAGAGTTAGAAAAGACAACAATGTGCCTTCCTGGCTGCAAGGCCAAGTCTCTATCCACTATGCTACACTATGAATAACCTAGTTTTACAAGTGAGCAAAATCAACTCAGAGCGTGATGACACGACTTATCCAGAGTTATTAGGCACACTGAAAGCACTAGGGGAATATCTCAGGGCTCTTGACTGTCTAGGTTAATTACTAGGTTAACTGGGATATTTATGAGTAACCCAAAATGACAGACTCATAAATCAAAGGAGGAAATGTGGGCATCACCTAACTGTCACACTGGGCAAGTCACTTAACCATTGTCTGCCTCAGTTTCTTGATCTGTAAAATGGGGATAATACTAGCACCTACCTCCCCCAGCTGTTTTGAGGACTAAAAGGAAAAAAGTCTGTAATATGCTTTACAAATCTTAAAATGCTAGGTAGGTATTATCCCCATTTTATAGGTGAGGAAATTGAGGCAAACAGAGTTAAGTGACTTTCCTAGGGTCACAAAGCTAGTAAGTGTCTCAGGCAGGATTTGAACTCAGGTCTTCCTGATTCCAAATCCAGGTCTCCAGCCATAAATATCATAACTTTTAAGTTAAATTAATTCACTACTACTACTGAGTTAAAATCAAGAATCACTAATTATAGAAAACTAACTCCTTTTCCTGGATTCCTATTGGTTAGAATTATCAGTACTTTTTTTTTTCACTATAGGCAGTTTAGGAGGAGTATTGCCTGCCTGGAAATTTCAGTCCTCATGTTTGCTAGAGTTTTCCTGCATTGTTTCAAACCAGGCCCATTACAGGCACCATTATGGAAATCATAAATCTGTACCCAACTTGACTTACTTCACTACAGGACAGCACAGTACTACAGGGTAGCAGAGTAGTTAGAGGACTAGGCCTATGAGTCAGGAGAACCACCAGATAACACTTGCATGCTCTCCCTACACAGGATAGCTTTTTCTAAAGGAGAGACTCATATATACCCAGTAGTGTGGCTTCTAAGCGTGGCTTCTAACCAGGTGGGCCTGAGGATATCTGGAAATTTAGAAATATCCCATTTGTTTCAGTCTGATTCAACTCTTTCAAATGATCAGATGACACGAGAGGATGAGAAGCCTAGTAGACAGAGAGCTAGCCTTGGAATCATGGAGAGCTGGGTTCAAGTCCTGCATTTGGTATATATTGTTTACATGACTGGTTTTTTGAAGAGGCAGAGGAACTAGAGACCAAATTGCCACCATTCACTGGATTATGGAGAAAGTAAAGGAGTTCCTAGTCTACTTTTACTTCATTGATTACACTGAATGAAGGCTTTGATTGGTTTAAGACTAGAAAAGGAGTCTGACAGGGCTATATATTGTCACTTGGAAAATGCCAGGCTGGATGAATCAAAAGCCAGAATCAAGGTTGCTGGGAGAAATATCAAGAATTTGAGATATGCAGATAATAACACACTGATGGCAGAAAGGAAAGAGCAATTAAGAAGCCTCTTGATGAGAGTGAAAGAAGAGAGTGTAAAAGCTGGCTTGAAGCTTAGCATCAAAAAAACCAAAGATCTTGGCATTTGGGCCCATCACTTCCTAGGAAATAGAAGGAGAAGAAATGGAAGCAGTGTCAGATTTCATATTATTGGGCTCAAAGATCACAGCAGACAGAGACTACAGCCATGAAATTAAAAGAGCCTCGCTCCTTGGAAGGAAAACCATGGCAAATCTGGACAGCATACTAAAAAGGAGAGACATCACATTGCCAACCAAGGTCCATGTAGTAAAAGCTATAAGGTTTTTTTTTTCATTAGTAACGTATGGCTATAAGAGTTGGACTATAAGGAAAGCTGAGTGACACAGATTGACCCTTGTGAATTGTAGTGCTGGAGAAGACTTTTGAGAGTCTCTTGGACAGCAAGGAGAGTCAGCACTTAAAGAAATTAATTTAGACTGTTCATTGGAAGGGCAAATACTGAAGCTGAAGTTTAAATACTGTGACCACACAATGAGAAGACAAGAGTCATTGGAAAAGACCTTGATGTTGGGAAAGATTGAAGGCAAAAGAAAAAGTAGACGGCAGAGGATGAGATGGATAGATAGTGTCATGGAAGCAATGAACATAAGCTTGGACAGACTTCAGGAGACAGTGGAGGACAGAAGGACCTGGCGTGCTCTGGTCCACGGAGTCATGATGGACACCACTGACTCAACAATAACAAAAATTTACATGACCCTGGTCAAGACTCTTCAACTCTCAATACTCCCACTGAGCTCTCCAAGGCAGTAAGACAAAACTGTTGTTTATCTGAATTTGGAAGAAGATGTTGCCACACCAGGAGTTCTCTGGATCAATGAAATTCCAGGTACACATACACATACACACACAGAGAGAATGTGGATAACATTCTTATTCGAGACCATATATAAAGATAAATATATAACAGACTCAATAGAATTCTCGAATGTCCAGCTGGCTGGAACCCAGAGACCCTCTAGTCTAACTTCTAAGGTCTATTGGAACAGGGACTCTTCCTTGCCTACACTTGGCATCTCCCCCCAGCCTTCCACGTCTACCACTACCTGGTGTGTCCCATACACATCAGATCACAGAATCACAGCTAAAGGCCAGTGAGTCCAACCTCCTCCTTTTATAGTTTAGGAAACTGAGGCCCAGGGACTTGGCCAAGGGCAGACAGCCCACGTGGTGTCTGAGGTGGGATTTGAATCCACCTCCTCTGACTCAAGGGCCAGCACACATCCCTGGGGGCCAGGTGCTGAATAAAACACTGGGTGAAGTAATGACCTCCTTTTATAGACCAAGAAGAGGGCCCCTATCTATCAAATCACTCTAAGAATAGCAACAGCCACCCATATTTGCATAATATAAATGCTTACAAAACATTTTCCACACAATGACCCTGTGACAGAAATTGTATGTGATTATATCTCATCCCTCTCTGCCTTGGAACTCTCAAAGAGGTCACTGAGAACCCCAAGGGCAGGATGGACTTGGGGCACAAACCCACCAAAGGGAAATGCCTCTGCTCTCCTCTTGTTCACCACTGCCATTGCCCCTGCCAAGGTCTTCCCAGACTTGCCTGCAGGGGGTTCTCTCCTACACACACACACACACACACACACACACACACACA
>JAQQSZ010019310.1:0-10393 GCA_028646595.1 Phalanger gymnotis
TTGAGACTAGTATGGTCCAAGCACAGAGACTCAACCCAAAGAACAACCAAGGATACGGTCCAAAGACCAGAATTAGGAATCCACTGGAGCAGGTGAGAGATCCAGGGGGTAGGCCCAAAAATGTAGTTAGAGTTTAGAAGGAAGAACAACAGGTTCAAGATGGGGTTGGCACACAGATCAAAGTTGCTTCATCATCATAGGGTACTCCTTCTCTAAACAGAGGAAAGTATTACAGTTATGATCCCCAGCATTTTCTGCAGAGACTCTTAATCTGAGCTCCTTGAGTTTGTGTGTATATGTATGTGTGTGTGTGTGTATGTTTACACACATGTTTTATATTTCTATGTTTACACATGTATTTCCTTTGTAATCCTATGTGTTTTGTGTACATATATATTTCCTTTGTAATCCTATATATTTTATTTAAATGTTGTAAAATATTATTCTGAGAAGGGGTCCATAGGTTTTACCACTCTCCCATAGCGGTCCATGACACCAAAAAAGTTAACAATCTCTGTTGCAAGGTGCCTGAAAATTGACCATTAGCGATTTGTTTCCTTTTTTAAAAATCTGCCCCCCCAGGAGGGATTTTCAGGTGCAGACAGTGTTACTGGTTACCCATCATAACACATTAAGTCTCTAACTCTTCAGTGGGAAATTTATTTTTCAGGTTTCTTTCCTAGGTAAAAAGTAAGAGGAGGCTAGGAAGAGCCCCGGGAAGACAATGTAACCCTGTCCCAACATCCACGTTTTGTCCTCTGCTTGTCCTACTCACCAGGTCAGGCTTAGATCAGGGAGCCCATGAGGAAAGAAGGTGGAAGAACTTTTCCCAGGGGTCAACCCACAGCCAAGTTAAGCCTCAAGATATATGACTTCTCCCACAGTTTAGGCTTGTAGATTTACAGCTAAAAAGGACCCCTAGGGGGTTATATAATCCAATGCCTTCCTTTTACAAATGAGGAAAATGAGACCCAGAGAGGTGAAAGGATTTGGTCAAAGTTGCACAGGGAATCAATCCGGAATCCACCCCCACATGCTCTGACTCTGAAGTCAACAGCCTTTCCACTACCCCATGTGCTCCTGTTCCATCATGAATGGCCTTTAACTCCTCTTCTAGTTGGGAAGAGATCCTTCTTCTCCTTCCCCTTACCAGCCCTAAATGGCAGGCTCATATAATGTTAGAGCTGGAAGTGAGCTTAAAGATCTTCTAGTTGGGGGGTTCAAAACTTCTTTTTTTGTTTCGTTTTTTTTTGTAATGCACTCCTTTGGCAATCCAGTGAAGCTTGTGAACCCCTTCTCAGAGTAATGTTATAAAATGAATAAAATAAAAACATAGGATTACAAAGGAAACTAATTACGTTGAAAGACCGATCCAATTTTTTTAATGTTTACAGACTCCCACGCTAAGATCCTCTGATGTAGTTCAATTTCCTCATGTTGTAAATGAGGAAATTAATACCAGGAGGAGTAAAACTGACTAAGCCACAATCACCCAGTAGAGCTAGGATCTGATGCATGTCCTCTCACTCAGACCTATTGCCACGAAACCACATGGAGATTATGCCACAAATGTGACTGAAAGGATTCTGCCTAGGGCCTTAAGAGAATACCACCTAACCCAATGGCCGGTGGTATCTCTCTCCAGATAGTAAAGCACACCATGTGCATAAAATATTTATTCAACAGCTAAATGGTTTTTGTAAAGGGCCTGCAACACTGATCTCAGCACTTAATAATGGGGCCTTGAAGTAAACTGTTTGGAGCGGCTGCAATTGGGCCTAGAGTATTTATTCTTTTGTTTTAATTTGAGTGAACTAAGCAAATGGCGAATAGAATTATATGCCGATAGAGTCTTCCTTTACTTTGTAGTCTTTAACAAATATATTTAATTCCTTACCAAGAGTTCAAACCTGAGATATTAATGCTACTTATTAAGAAGATTAATTCCAGTATAAGAACAACACAACTTCGACATTCATAGCAGACACATTGTGTAAAGACCTCTTTATATTGAGAAAGCCAAGAACACAAATGCAATCGAAACCCAAATTCTAAAGGCCTCTAAGATTCCTAGACAGGACCCTTAGGAACCTCCAGGTCACTGCTTAGCCAACCCGTTATAGGCTTCAGAGCTAGGACAAACCTTGGAGAACAGTGCAACCCTCTTTTTCATAAATAAAGAAACTAAATCCCAAACAGAGAAAGCATTGTGATTTGAACCTAGGTCTTCTTACTTCAGATCTAGTGTTCTCTCTACTCTATTGTATTCTGTCTGTCTTTTCCCTTCTCAGGCCTCTGTCTGTCTTTTCCCTTCTCAGGCCTCACGTCCAACCAGCGTTCTCTGTTCACTTCCTGCCAGGGAATCAATCTGAAAGAGTTCACGTATTGTAACAGTCCCCTGCGATTTTCCCAAAATTGGCCATGAGCTTGGGTAGTGGGACCAGGAAAGGATACATACATATGGTGCATGTACACATGCATACACACATACAAACACACACACAAACACACACACACACATACACATACACACAATACCCAAAACCGGCAATGGGCAAATAATGAGAGTTACCTAAAACCGTACAGTCTTAGGACTAACTGAAAGGGCCTTTAGACACCATGAAGTTCTGCTTCCTCTTTTGAGGCTAGGGGGTGGAGTGATTTGCTCATAGTGGTACACTCTGGCAGAATTAGGGCCAATCCCACGTCTTCTGCTCCTGCTCCATGGATTTTGCCACTAAACCAGGCTGCCTCCCTCTGTACTACTGATGTGGAGCCTTTAGAAGGTTGCTTTCTTTGACCCTCCAATTTAAGAATTTTGATTCAGGGACAGTGACAGTCTACATTGGGATCATAAGATGATAACTGTAAGAGACCTTAGAGATTATCCAGTCATAGAATCATATATTTAGATAGACAGAGAGACAGAGGAATAGAGAAATTGATGAGAGATAAAGATTACAGAGACAGAGCTAGACAGAGTCAGAAATAGAGCTAGACATAGATAGAAAGAACATGTATTAAGTGCTTACTATGTACATGGCCCTATCCTAAGTGCTGAAAATACAAATACAAGCAAACAAGACAGTCCCTGCTGTCCTCAAGGAAATTATATTCTATTTGAGGAAGACAAAAAAAGGGATACTGAAAAGGTTGGAGGGAGTGAAGATATACTGCAGTGCGGTAGAGATTCAACAAGTGGCATGGCCAGTATCAAAGCCAAAAGATTCTTGGGTGGAATCCAAGATTCTGGAGGGAAAAACAAGGGGATGGTGATAGGATAGCAAACAAAAGGAGACTTCTAGGAAGTGGCCAGAGACTCAATTCTCAGAGTCAGGTAATGCTGGAGCAGAGTCAATAGTCAATAAATATTTAATAAGCACCTACTATGTGTCAGGTACGGTGCTAATTATTGGCCAAAGAAAAAAAAAAGAAAGACTATCCCTGCCCTCAAGGAACTTACAATCTAATGGGGAAAGACAATATACAAAAAGAAGCTGAAAAGCTGTTGGGGAAGTGTAAAGGGGACGAGTTAGAGCCGACCCCCAAACATCGTTGGACCTCCGCACCCAGACGCCAACTGAGAAACCTCAGGGCTCTGAGGTATGGGAGGAACAAGATGGAGTCTGGAGGAAGGGTCTCGCCCTTGTTGGCAACGTGGTGCAGGGTTCTTTTCCGGGTTCACCTGTGCACAGGTGAATCATGGGGAGAGCACGGGAAAGAAAGGGGAGGAGAATAGGAGGAGAATAGGGGAAGAATGGGCGGAGAGTGGGCGGAGAATAGGCAGAGAGTAGGCGGAGAGTAGGCGGATCAAGGCAGTCCTAGTGCTATGTAATGAAGGCTATAAAAATCTGTGCACTGACTTAATTAAATGGAGCTATTCACCACCTTGGCTTCCGACCTCTTCATTGCCCACGGGATCAGGCCTTTGCTGGACAAAGGCCTGGGAGTATGGGGTAACAGAATTCCCCAACAGGGAAGTGCCAGAGATACCGTACCTGGCAAGGGCATTGATGTTTGTGGAGTAGAAAGCAGGCAGAGCAGCTGATAGGAAATAAAGTCCAAGTTCTAGTGGGATCAGTGCTTGTGGATGATAATTAGAGTTAGAATAGCCTTTAGAGGACGTCTAGTTCGACCTCCTCATCATTTTACAGATGAATAAACCGAAGTCCAGAAAGGTTAAGTGATTTGCCCAAGGTCACAAAAATTATTTTTAAAAAAAATTCTAAGCTAAGATTTGAACCCAAGCCCTCTGGGACTAAATCTAATGTTCTACCACTGCACTGTATAGAAATTTAAGTTGAATATTTCATAAATATAGTACCCACAACAGAATCCAGAAGGTAAGGAAATTTCCAGTTCAGAAATAATAAGCAGCCTATGATAGAATGTCAAGCTTTGAGGTCAAAGACCATGAGAAAAAAATAATCTTTTCAAAGAAAGAAGGAAAACTTATACCAATATCGACATAAGTAGACCCTGACAGTTGGGTAGTGGATAGATAGAAAGCTGGGATCAGAACCAGGAAAATATGCATTCAGGTTCCATTTCTGTTCTGTACTGACTGGGTTACCCTGAGCAAGTCTCTTAACTACTTGGTATTCCAGGAAACTCTTTGAGGCTGTGCCTTGCAGAGAAGGTACCTACCTGCCTTGATAGAGGGAGGTTTTTCTTATGAGAGTTCCTTACATCAATGAAATTATAGATCTAATTTCTATCCCAATAGAGAATGTCATATATTTTATATAGGTATACATAATGTTATATGTGTATGCATATGTAGGCATATATACATACACATGTATATATACACATATAGAACTATATTAATGTATATGAATATGTGATATAAAGCTTAAAACTATACTAAGACTTTTGGCATACCCTGTATATATCGTATATACGTATGAGACAACAAGAAACATCTAGAGATCAACATAGTAAAATAGCTACTTTTAAAAAAAAAAGGTATGAATTGCAACTGTTAGCAAGAGAGCTATACCCAAACTCACACGCTTAATCGCTAACAGAATCAAGATTTTCTTACTCTAGGGCCAATGTTTTTTCTACTATACTAGATAAGGTACTGTGTGTGTGTGTGTGTGTGTGTGTGTGTGTGTGTGTGTGTGCACGCGCGCGTGTGTGTGTATGTGTGTGTGTGTGTGTCCCTAGAGTCTCCATAAAAGACACCTGTTTCATTAGGAAATATTTTATAACTGCCTATAAGTTACCAGTACCCTAGGTATAATTCACAGTCCTTGACCAGTGCCCTTTTCCTGAATTGCGGCAAATAAGACTCTAATCCCTTCCCTAGGCAGAAATAAAATTCCTTTGTATCAATGCCGTGTTCTCAAAATGCCATGGTAATCCTTCCTCCCCAGCACTCTGCCTTCCTAGGTATGAAATTACAGAAGCTCTTTCGACAGACTCTGTGTTTATAATGCTAGGGAGGTGTGTGCTGGAGAAAATGAATAATTCTGCTGATATTTCGCTATCATTTCAGGGAAAATTTTATTTGATCCTGGAAGTGATAGGAGCTGCTGGAGTCACTTGAGTGTGGAGATGACATGGTCAGCCTGATATTTTAGGAAAACCATTTTTGTAACTGAGTATAATGATCAGAATAGGGAGAGAATCAAAGATGGGGACTTATCAGAAGGCTATTGTACTAGTTTAGGCAAGAGATGATGAGGGCCTACAGTAGAGGTTCTGTGAGTGGGGAAAAAAAAGGAATATATACACAAAAGGTGTCAGGACAGTAGAAATCATAGCATCTGGCCATGGATTGGATTTCAGGGGTGGGGAATCTGTGAACTTGAGGACACATAAGGCCTTCTAGGTTCTCAAATGCAGCCTTTTGACTGAATCCAAGCAATTCCCCAAAAGACTTATTCTATGAAATTTGGATTCAATCAAAGAGCCACACTTGAGGACCTAGAGGGCCACATGTAGTGTCGAAGCCGCAGGTTCCCCACCCCTGGATGATGTGTGTGAGGATGAGGATGAAACTCAGCTTGTGAACCTGAGTGACTGGGAGCATAATGATGCCCTCAAAAGAAATAAGGAAGTTAGAAAGGGGAGAATTTAAGGGGAAAAATAGTGATCTCTGTTTTAGAAAGGTAGAGTTTGATGAGCCTATGGGACATCTAATTTGAGATCTTCAAAAGGCAGTCGGTGCTAGGGGAATGAAGCTCAGGAGAGACTAGGATTAGCAATTTAGATCTGGGAATCAGCTGCATAGAGATGAAAAATAAACTCTTGGGAGGTAACAAGATTGCTGAGTTAAATAGTATAGGGTAGGGTTCTTAACCTAGAATCTGTGAACTTTCTTTCAAATTCACAGATATTTTGGAAATTATATTTCAGTATCATTTGATTCCTTCTAAGCATACAGATTATATGTCAAACATTTAAAAGGCATTTTTTTTTCTGAGAAGGGGTCCATAGGCTTTACCTTATTGCCAAAGAGGTTCATGACACAAAAAAGGTTAAGAACCTCAAAGAGGAAAAAGGGAAGAGGGCCCAGGAGCAAGCTTTGAGAGGCACACATTGTTAGAGAGTGTAAGATGTATGAAGATCCAACAAAGAATACTGAGAAAGAGTGGGCTGACATGAAGCAGGAAAATTAGTAGTCAGCCGCGTCCCAAAGAAACTAGAGGAAAGAGAGTAGCCAGAAGGAGGGGATGATCAACGGTGTGAAAGCTTGCCAGGAATCAAAAGGATGAAGATTGAGAAAAGACCACTAGATTTAGCAATAAAGACATCTTTGGCAACTTTGGAGAGGATATTTTCAGTTGAATGACGAGGTTAAAGTCAGATTGCGTGAGGGTTAGAAAGAGAAAAAAAAGAGAAGTGGAAACACCAATTCTAAGTGGCTTTCTCAAAGGATTTAGCCCTGATGTGGAGGAGTGATGAAGGACTAGAGCTGACAAGAATGGTCAGATCAAGTGAGGGTTTGTTTTTTTTTTTTAAATGCAGAAGCCATGTACCCCATCTTCTTCAAATCTGGGGTATTATTTTAAGTTTGAAGGACGGTACTGATCCCTGGGATGGTATGGAGGTTCACCTGCAAGGGAATCAGAGTTACTTTGACTATTCATAGACAAGTCCTTCCTGTTTCATGTTTTCATGAGATTAAATAAAACTCATGCTATATTTGATGCATTATTAATCTGAGTGCAAAGGGGCTGAGGGTCTCTCGTCTTTTCCATAGGGTTATATTCTTATGTTGAGTTATATTCTGATGTATTGTGGGTGAGCAGTTTAGCCCAGAAGGGGACTATAGAGACTTGAAGTCATCAAGGGAAGACACTGGCATGTTTGTAGGCAAAAGGGATGTGACCAGTAGAGGGGAAAGACCAAAGATTAGCCAAACGGTAGGGATGGGGGCATTTTGAATACTTTGCTCCTGGAGGAGAAAAGATAATCCATCTACTTATTCTGTCTCTAGTTTTCAGGAACATTTTGTCTCTTGCCCTTTGGTGATCTTCCCTACACATTAATTACTACTTCTGAAAATGAATTCTTCCACAATTCAACTGTAGAGTCATAGACTCATCCAATTTTAGACCCATAAGTTTGACTAATCCAAGACCTTTTTTTTCTTCCACTGAATGGAAAGGAAGGCCCAGAGAGGGAAATTTGCTTAAGGTCACACAGCTAATCAGTGGCAGCACATGGATTAGAATCCAGGTCTACATTAATTAGTCCCCTCTATCCTAGTCCCAGAGTTAAAAAAAAAAATGGGGAAAATGAGACAGAGGTTAAAGATCAGTCCCTACATTGGAGCTCAAATAAAGTTTTCCCCCAACCACCCAATCCACCCCGAGTAACACATATATTCTTTCTCATGTCTCCTCTGCCCTTTCTTACTCATCCCCTCCTTCACTTCTGAAATGCCATGGAAGGAAAATAGGTGGGTTTGGGGAAGTTATGGGGAGGCAGATTTGATAACAGTGTAAAGAAGAGGAAGAATGTTGTTATAATTATGACTACTGTATTTAAAATGGAATGTGCTGTCTCATAAGGAAGTGCCACCCTGTCCCTGGAAGTAGTCAAACAAAGGTTGCCATCCTGTCACAGACATCAGAGAGAGAATTACTGAATTAGGTGGGAGGTGGTACTAGATGACCTAATTCTAGTATTCTATGATTCTAATTAGAGATTCTTTGGGGTTAACAAGCTTCTCTGAAAAAAATGCAAATTTCCACCCACTAGGGAAGATTAAGAATCATTCACACCTTAGTGTGAATTATTTTACTCCAGTAATTGACTAACAGCTAGCTGACTCAAACTGAGAACTCAGCAAGAAGGCTCTTAGAAATCACTTTAGTCCAGCCCCTTCATGTTACAGATGGTGAAACTGAGACTAAGGCAAGGTAGAGTCTTGTGCAAAGACACACAGGTGGTAGGTAATTCAGTTCAACAAATATGTCAGACACTATCCAAAGTGCTGAGGTTACAATATATGTAAATGTATACATACACGTGTCCAGTCTCTACTTTTCAGGAACTTACATTCTTTTTTTGAGGGGGGGAAGGGGGAAAGCAGAGAGTTGGGAAGTGTTATGGATGGGAGAAACAATATGTGTACATATAGCGAATACATACCACACACACTTATCCCTTCCACATCAAGGGAGTTATCGTGTAAAAATTTTTGACCTTCCTTTCCTAACACAGAAGAAATATGAATTATTATGATGTTAAAAGATAAAATATGTTATTATACAATACTATACATCTATGTTATGTATTTCTGAGTTTCTAAACTTTTTCTGTGTTATCTGCTGGTTTTCACTAGTTGCCCGTGGCTTCTGCAAAACTCCCCAAAAATTCCCATTTAATTTCTTATGTGGACCAGAGATACATAGATCTCTGGTGGGTGGGGAAAGTCACAATGTGGAAGTGATGACTGTATGTACAAAGTAATTGGGGAGACCCCACAGGTCTAATATGAAAGACAATGTGATAAGAGGCATTCCAGAAGGGATAATGGATAGGACCATGAGAATGATGGGGCTGACATGGATGGTTAGAAGGGAGCAGGCTAAGTAGGGGGTCAGGAAAGAGATTTCATCTACATAGCCCACAACTCAGGGACACAGGCAATTATGAGTGTAGCCAAAGAGCAGTAGTAGCAAAAGTAATGTTGATTTCATTATCAATCCCTGGAAAAGGAGAGGAAGGACAAGAAGGGGCTTTGGCAATAAAGCAGGAGAAGACATGTAGTTGCTGGTCTTCCCCAGCAATCAAGGCAGGAATATATGAAGTCCTGGATCTATGCTAGTTATAGAGGGATGAGACATGTTTGAGGTATTCACTCTCACTGAGTCAGTCGAAAAACGTTTATTAAATGCTTGCTCTGTGCCAGGCACTTTGCTAAGATATGGAGACAGAAAGAAAGGCAAAAAAAATAAAAACAAAAACCTGGTGGACTTGAGAAGTGTACATTCTAATTGTTAATAACTAGGTACATAGAAAGTGCAAGCTGGATAATGGGAGATCATCTCAGAGGGAAAGGGGAACCAGGCAAGTCTTCAGGGATCTGAACTGAGTCTTGAAAGAAGTCAAAGAAACTAGAAAATAGAGGGAAGGAGAAAAGCATGAAGGTCACTGAGAAGGCAGAGAGAAAGAAGTGTCACATTTGAAGAATACCAGGAAGGCCAGCATTGCTGAATCATAGTGCATGGAGGGAGAGAGGGTAGATGAGGTAACTAGAAAGTTAGGAAGGAGCCAGGCTTAGGAGGAGCTTTAAATGCCACAGAACTTTATATTTGATCCTGGAAGTGACAGGGAACCACTGGAGCTCCAAGAGCAGGGGAATGCCGTGGTCAGACCTACACTTCAGAAAAATCGCCTTGGTAGCTAAGAAGAGGGTGGATTTAGGTCTCCAGACATGAATTATATTCTGGAGTTCCTAGGAAAACCTGGGTAGGGACAATAGTAAAGGCCTCTCTCAGACGTCCCCCAGTGATAGATCACCTGGAACATCAAGCAGGACTCACCGAGAACTAAGGATTTCAGTTCTTAGCAAGTATGGAAGGCTAGGATCCTGTTCTAATGACTCAAAAACAATGTGCTGTGTTCATACTTCTTACAGTACCAAGTTCAATAATACAGTACAAAATGCTGGATGATCTCCCGGCTTGGCAACAAAATGAAAATATTGAAGAAATAACTTCTAAGAGAAAGGAAAAGACAAAAAATGTCCAAGGAGTCAGAGGGCAATTTGAAGCTATTTCAGCTAGCTGCAGGGTAGGAGAATGTGGGAAGGGAAGGAAAGGGGAACGAGATGGACACACAGACAGAGAGAGGGAAAAGAGAGGAGAGGGGAGGGGAGGGGAGGGGAGGGGAGGAGAGGAGAGGAGAGGAGAGGAGAGGAGAGGAGAGG
>JAQQSZ010019311.1:0-10392 GCA_028646595.1 Phalanger gymnotis
AGAGATAGTGGAAAAGGCAGGTCAGAGTATTCAGACCATGTGCCTCTGAAATCAGCTTCCACTTTGGGGAGAAAGAAGATTCCACTTCTCTAGGGGACTAAAGGACTGAAACGAAGTTGAGCCTAGATGTAAGGAAGAAATTAGAAGGGACAAACCAAACAAAACAGGGAATCAAGGAAAGCCAGTAGATTGCTATGAAGAATGCCGATTTGAGAGTCAGAGGTCCTGGAGTCAAAACCTGACCTTGACAATTACTACCTGTGTGATCCGGTGAGACCTTTCCCCTCCCCGAGGCATAGTGTCCTCATTTGTAAAATGAGGGGGTTGGATTGGGTGATTTCTAAGGACCCATCTTACTCTTAATTTCTATGATTCTGTATTTAGAGAGAGGCCCTAATGAACTGCATTTTAGAAGAACCATTCCCAGCTTCTTTCAGAGATTTACTTTGACCTGAAGCTACAGTTCAAGATTCTGTCATTTTTCAGTAGTTTTTCAGTCGTGTCCTATTCTTTGTGATGCCATTTTTGGGAGTTCCTTGGCAAAGATAGTGGAATTGTTTGCCATTTCCTTCTCCAACACTAGGTTAAGTGACTTGCCCAGGGTCACACAGCTAGTAAGTGTATGAGGCCAGGTTTGAACTCAGGGGGATGAATTTTCCTGATTCCAGGCCTGGTACTCTATCCACTGAACCACCTATCTGTCCTGTACCCCAAGATACTCTATTTTTAATCGAGAACTTGTTCCATTCTAAGACTTGAGAGTCAGAATAAGATGGGTCGGGGTTGCCTCCCCTGGACCCACTTCCTCACCCTTAGATAAATTAACAATTTATTAAGTAGCATCAAATACAAGAGATCACGTGGAGTAGTGGTTAGAGTGGCAACCTTGAAGTCATAGAGCCAGCTTTCAAGACCTGCCTTAGATACCTACTGGCTATGTAATTTTGGGAAATCCCTTGATCTCTCCAGTGCTCTGGGCAACTCACTGAGACTAAGATTTACTGATCTACTTTGACAGAGGAAGTTCCTCACCAACTGCTCCCTATACAGATAAAATCTCAAATCCTGCTTTAAAAAAAAAAACAACTGGGGTCCCAGTAACTGAGAGAGAGGTAGCAGGGTAGTGCCTGGGGATAGAACCCATTTAGAAGTTTTAAACCTGCGCACAAAGTGAGTTGAGTGAGACAACAGCTTTAAGAACTACCTCAGCTGAATGGAGTTTGTCTCCTGAGAGTCTCACATGGATGTGAAAGTGACTTCTTCATTCGATCAACCGTTGGGGATGCTGTAGTGTTTGGGGCTCCCTGTGGAAAAGGCCATGGCTGGAGAGAAGAGAGGGGAAAGAATCCCAGGCTCGTGGGCAGCCTTTCCCATACAGCCTTCCTCCCTTTTCCACCCCCTGCACTGTGACAGAAGGAAGGGCAGGAGAGGAGAGCAGATCGAAGAGAAGACTGCTCCAAGGATGCACCTCCCTTTCTCATGCAAGCTATTACAACCAGTTCTATGAAAAGGGGTGAATTCCTTAGGTGAGTTCATCCATTCATTCACTTTTTCCCTCCCAAGAGACTACTTTGCTTTGCATTCTCTCCCAAATTCCTTTCACAGGGAACTTTTCCCTTTCAGGTTTAAATAGCAACCATTTTATTAGTAACTGAGACCCAAACAAATTAACAGATTAGTTAGGGCAGCTAGGTGGCCCAATGGATAGGGTACTGGTCCTGGAGTCAGGAAGATCTGAGTTCAATTCCAGCCTCAGACACTTACTAGCTGTGTGACCCTGGGCAAAACCCTGTTTGCTTCAGTTTCTTCATCTGTAAAATGAGCCGGAGAAGAAAATGGCAAACCAATCCAGTATCTTTGCCAAGAAAACCCCCAAAATGGGGTCACAACGAGTTAAACATGACTGAACAACAACAAAAGAAAAACAAAATGCAGTGTTCCACAAAGCCAGAAAGGACAGCAAAAAGAAGTAAAGGAGATGGGGAATATACCGAACAAGGAAACCCTCTTGAAATGAGTTCTTAAATTCCTAATGTGACTAAACATTATCAGACCCCTCTCAGCTGCTCTAATAGCTTTACCTCCATTTCTGCTTAATCATGATAATTTAGAGGTTACTGGAGCTCTCTGTTTTTGTCCAGTCTAGTTGCGTTTATTGGTGTTTTAGCTGCTGCTGTTATTTTCAAGTGAAGCAGATAGAGTGTGAGGTTGGAAGGATGAGAAGGGCAGGTCTCTAGGCACAAATAGCAAGGAGAAGCAAAGATGTAGAACAAAGGATGGTAAAAAGAGATAGAGAGAGAGGCAGAGAGGGAGAGAAACACAGAGACGAATGAGTGGCATAAGAGAGAGAGAGAGGGAGACACACAGAGAGGGAGGGAAAATGATGGAAAAAAGGGACAGAGTGGTAGGGGAAAGAACTGAGGACGGAAAGAGAGAGAGAAAGGGGAAAGAAAGGAATGATAGAAAGGAGGAGAGAAGGAGAGAAAGAGGATGGAAAAAGAGAAGAAATGACAGAGGAAGAAAGGAAATATTGAAAGGGAGAAAGGTAAACAAAAGATAGGAGAGGTAAGGTGAAGAAGGAAGCATAAAGAGACAGGGAAAGAGAAAGGACGGAGACAGTGAAAGGCAAGAAAGCAGAAAGAGTGAGACAATATTAGGAAAGAGAGAGGAGGGATAGAAAAAGAGAGATGGAGATGGGGAGGAAAGAGTAACCTGAGACTCCCAAAGCCTATTGATATAGGACTCTTTTCTTACTATTATTCAGCCATGTTGGACTCTTTGTAACCCCATTTGGAGTTTTCTTGACAGAGATACTGGAGAGATTTGCCATTTCCTTCCCAAGTTCATTTTACAGATAAGGAAATTGAAGCAAACAGCGTTGAGTCACTTGCCCAAAGTCAGCTAGTAAGTTTCTGTGGTCACATTTGAACCCAGGTCTTTCTGACTCTGAGTCTGCTACTCTATCCACTATGCCACCCAGCCGCCTTTAGCTCTCCCCATTGGTGGAGATCAATGCCCTGAACCTGCATGAAAGGAGCAAGTGAGTTAATGAGAGTAGGAGAAAAGAGACATGTGGTCTTTTGAGGTTCTTCTTGCTTCAAGTTTTGAAAGGAAAGGTAAGTCATTCCAACCTCTCCTCAGATTGCTGAAAGGGAAAAAAGAGACTCTTGGAAGAAGTGGACATGAACGGAGTAGGCAGTCTTTATCATATTCCCATCCTCAGCTTTCTACACTAGAAACTTTTAGGAATTTCTCTCTTAGGTGAGATCTGGAACTCTCCCTCTTGGTTGAGCTAAGATATCTTGCTCCCAATGACAGAGCTCCTTCAATCTGTATTGCTTGGTAAATATTCTCATATGCATACTTTCTCTGATTTCTATTTTACTATCAACTTGGATAAGTAGGTTTCTTTGCTATTTGCTATGTGTGTTCGTTGTAGAACACTGTATTTGATGGGAAAGGAGTTAAGTCTTTCATATAAAGCTAGGGGACCACTTTTCCCATAAAGAAATAAAAATCAGATCTTCACCTTGAACCTAAAAATTAAATCCCCTAGATCAGTGATGTCAAACAAATATAAACAAGAGGTTTACTGTGTGTAATTATATATTTGTATATTTATATGTATATATATACACATTTGTATATATGTATATAATTGTATATAATTACTGTATATATTACTATATATTAAACCTGTATATAAGGATCCCTGTGAACTACATATTAACTTATAAAACCACAAATAAACATTATTTAGGTTTTATTATATTTTTATTTTTTTGTTAAATATTTCTTAATTAATTTTTAGTCTGGTTTGGCCCACACTTGGGTGCATTACAGGACAAGCATTTGACACATCTATCTTATATTAGCACTATTTAAGGGAGCAGATAGTTAAAATTCTTGGCTGGCCATCCCTCTCCCTGCCTGTGGCCCCAACCTACTAATTCCCTTCCTGGGAGGAATCAGTCTCCCTTGGAGAAGGAAAAGGCACTAGGGAGAGGGAGGGAGAAGGCACTAGGAATTTTTTTTGTTGCCTCCCTATGAGCCATACACTAAACATTCCTTGCTACATACAAGAAATAGAAAGCCAGGCACAGAGAAGTAAGAGAATGAAAAAGGTGAAAGAAAGGAGAAAGGAGGATATAAAAATGCAGAAAGAAGACAAAAAGAAAGAGACAGAAACATAGAGGAGCATGAAAGTAGGAGGAATAAAAGACATGTAAAAAAAGATGAAGTTAAAGAGAAAAGAGAAATGTACAGAGAGGAGAAAGGAGTTAGGGAGTGAGGAGAAAAGAGGAGAAATGAGAAATGGGACAGGAAAATGAAAGGGGTAATTGAGAAATAGGGATAGGAGGGAGAGAAACACATTGGTAAGGTAAGGAGACAGTGGGAAAGGAGAAAAAGTAACATAGGGGAGGGGAGGGGAGGGGAGGAGAGGAGAGGAGAGAAGAGGAGAGGAGAGGAGAGGAAAAAAAGAGGAAGGAGTGGGTGGGCAGCTTTGCATGATCCCAAAATGTCTAAAGGTAGAGGTTACTAATCAGTAAAATCTGAATTTTAAGGAATGTTCTCTCTTAATAAGAGATAATCTTTTGAAACCTACCACTCAAGTATTACTTGCACCAAAACTCACTTTGATGTCTACAGTCTTTCTCACCTGCTCTCTGCCCATATGTCTCCCTTATCCCTTCTCACTGTTTTTGTCTTCTCTTTCTTCATAGGATCATAGAGTTAGAGTGGGAAGGGACCATATAGGTCATCTAGTTCAAACCCCTCATTTTACAGTGAGGGAAACTGAGATCCAGAAAGGTTAAGTGACCCATTGCCCAATGGGGTCACAGGTGGAACTGGTATTTGAACCTATGTCTTCATGCTTCAATTTTAGTCATCTTTCTATTCTCTCTCTCTCCCTAACATCTTCTCCTTCTGCTGCTTCTTCTCCTCGATCATTTTCTTTCTTCTTCTGTCTCTGTCTGTTTTTCCTCTTCTTCTTTCTCTTCCTCTCCAACCCCCTAACTTCATTATTATGCATTATATTTATTGAATGAATTCAGTCCTTATTTTTAATTTAAGGAACCAGCATGTTGAATATGTATACATACTTCTGTCGGTAGAAAAACAAAGTCACTTTTATAGCTGATCCGAGATCAATTGTTATTCTTCAATGGTCCTTGAGGGGCCTTCCACAAGAAAAGTTTCCTTATTCTTACTCTACAGATCGTTCCCCTGCTTTCCCACCAAGATCTCTGCTCCAGAAGCATATGTGAATTGTCAAAGCTGATACAACATATTGGGTATGTGGGAATATTCTACACTCAAAATGTGTCAAGGGAATGCTTACAGCCACTAAAGTCTTGCCAGTAGGGCAGCTGCTTGAATTCTCTAGGCTTGTGTCTTATTCACAAAATCCCAAGGTGGGAAGGGAGTTCAAGGAGCAGCTACTCCAACTTGTACCTGACCAGGAACCCCTCCTACAATATCCCTGACGAAGGATCATCCTCCATGCTTCCAGCATCCTCTACTGGAAGATTTCCATTGAAGGGAAGCCTACAACCCCTTTGGGGAATCCCATTCCACTTTGAGATATCATAATCATTAGAATGTTTTCCCTTTCATTCGGCCCAAAATCTGTCTCTCTACAACTTTAACCCACGACTCCTCGTTCTAGCCTCTGGGCAAAAGCTCAACAAGTCTAATCTGGGTATGAGAAGCTACAATGAATATTTGAAGATATTAGTCATTCACCACCCCCAACCCCCTCAAATCTTGTCTACTTCAAATTAAATATTGCTAATTCTTTCAGACTGATCCCTTAATGCCCCGGGCCCCTTGCCATCATCACTGCCCTCCTCCACAGAAGTCTCAGTTGGTCAATGCCACTTGACTTCTGCCTTAAACACCTCACTTACTGGAATTATGCCTAGGAGCTGTGGCAAGAGGATTTCAGCTAGGATATTCCCCTCCCAAAGACACCTCCAGCAGCCCAAGAGCCATTCCCAGCTTTGCCTGATACTGCCTGGGGAAATTCCTCAGTGACATCATGGGCACTGCAAAATAGAAACTGCATGGACTATTTTAAAAAAACTACCCAGCCCAGTCTACAAGTACTCACTTCCCTGGGTAATGTGAGGAAGGGTTGTTCACAGATATGCTGGATTCTACAGATAACAAGAGTGAATTTCTTAGCCTTCATGCCTACTTTTAACACCATCACCAGTCCCCTAGCTCTTTTCCATTGCTCAAAGTCAACTATCATCAGTCATTGATGACAGCTCTGAATACCAGCAGAAAGATAGGATGGGGATGTATATTAGTGAAATAGAAAGCCTTTTGCTGCTGCTTCTGCTGCTGAAAAAACTAAAAATCTACTTGGGGACAATTCTAATGGTTATTCAATTTAATTCTAAAAACATCTATTAAGTACCTAGCATGTGCAAGACGCTATGACAGTCGCTTAATATGTCTGGGTCTCAGTTTCCTCATCTGAAAATGAGGGATTAGACTAGATGTTTTATAAAGTCTCTTCCAGTTCTAAATCTATGTTCCTATGAATCGGTTCTGCTGGGCACTAGGGGTACAGAGACAAAAGAAAAAAGAAAAAAAAACCCTGCTCTCAAGGACCTTACACTCTACTGGATGGTAACTAAAGTAGTAATAACTTATGTTTACACAGCAGTTAGTTTACAAAGTACTTTCACACATCTATTAGTTCATTACATCCTCCAAATTTATCTATAAAGTAGGCCAAGCTGATACCACATTATTGAGGAAAGAGCAATGGATTTGGAGTCAGAGGATCTGAATTTAAATCCTGCCTCACTTCTTGCTGCCTGTACAATCTTGAACTAGTCACTTCCCTCTCAGGGCCTCAGGTTCCTCATCTGTAAAAAAAAAAAAAAAAGTGGGTGGGGGGAGATTGGGCTAAGAAGAGACCTAAAATTTTTATAAATCTAAATCCTATTATTCCCCACATGACAGTTAAGCAAACAACTGAAGTGATTCATCCAAGATCACACTGATAATACGTGAACAGAGCCAGGACTAAGTCGGTCTCATTTCACCACACCAGGCTACACTTAAAGCAAAACCATTCCTTGAGGGCAGCCAACATGTGTTAGCAATATTTTGGTTTGGTTTGGATCAGATTTTCTGGAGACTAGGTTTCCTTTATCTTGCCCAGGCTTGGCATTGCATGTCCTCTCACAGGGCCTCCCTCACTAAGGATCAGCACAGAAACTTTGGCCTGTTCTGTTTCTGACCTGAGATGACTTGACTCTCCTTCAGCGGGATGATAGCCCCCTGCTCCCAGGGGCACACCATACCATGTTGGTGCCAAACTTAAAGCAGACATCCAATCGACTTTAGTTCCACAGAAGCTCAGAACACCAAAACTCAATTGATCCAAGAGCCTCAGCCTCCCCTATTACCAGGCATTATAGGCATGCACCATCATACCCAGCTTTATTGAGAGCTTGTGTCTCTGCACCCCCCCCCCCGGGGGGCCAAGCACCATGCGCTATATGCAGTAGCTTAATTGAGATCATCTGGTCCAGAACTGTGCTGGAATCTGCTCACAGCTGATTGTTAAATTTTCAACGTGAGCATTCACACCTCAGAAATAGCAAACACTACAAACCAGGGCTTGATTTATTTTTATCGATTGTCAGGGCTTAGGAAAATGATGGAGACAGTGATAATAGTGCAAATTAAATTTAAAAGTCTCCTGAGCTTTTCAGAGAGCCAGTTGTTAAACATTTACCAGCTCCCTACTGATCTAGCTAATCCAACCACTTCATTTTGCAGATGAGGAAACTAAGGTCCAGAGCAGTAAAGTAACTTGAGTCACAAAGTAAGTATGGCCAAATATTGATTACTATGAACAGCACCACATGAGGATTTGTAAGGTATACAAATAAGACCCAGCCTCTGCCCTCAAGGTATAAAACAATCTAGTTGGGAAAACCAGGAATACACATTAGAAGTCTAATGGCAGTGGAAAGCAGTGAATAATTAAGTTATATGGGTCATTGAGACTAACATTTCAGGAATCCTAGTGAGAGAGAGAGAAGTATGGAGTAGAAAGGTCAAGGAATGCTTCATGAAGGAAGTGAGATTTGAGCTGGGTTTTAAAGGATCTATAGGATTTGGACAGGCAGAGACCAAAGAGAGGAAGGAGGTCACCTTCTAAATGGAGTCACAGAATGACCAGTGGCACGAAGGTAGAAGTGAGAAAACCAGTCGAGGTGGAACAAAGGGCTCTTTGTGGGGGGAAATGGACAAAAAGTTTCAATGGATGAGGTGGAGACTGTGGAAGGCCTGGAATGCTAAGCTAAGGAATTTGAACTGATTCCCATGCATCATAAGGACCCACTGAAGGCCCTTGAGTGTAACATAAAAAATGGTGTTTCAAGAATGTGAAGGTGATATGCAGAATGGATTTGAAGGGGAAGAGAATGGAGGCAAGAGGAGCCAAATGAAAAAGAAAAACTCTTAAAGTAATCTAGGCTTGAGGTGATGAAGGCTTGGACTAGAATGGAGATTATAGGAATGGAAAGGAAGGGATAGCAAAAGAGGCAAGGAGAATTGGTATAACATGATGCCTGATGGCTTTTATAAGTGAAGGAGAGGAAGAAGTCCAAGCTGACTCCAAGGCTGTGATCCTGAGGACGTGGAGGAATGATAATACCACTCACAGTAATAAGAAAGTCAGAAGGAGGATCCAGTGTAGGAAGAAAGAGAGAAGTAACATGGTCTACCCTAATAAGTGCTAGACTGAGACCTAGGAGTACCATGTTACAGTGCCTCATCCACCACTAACTTGACATCACCTAGAACAGATAATTTCACTTTCTATGAGATCAGAGCTAGGGACTCAAGTTTGAGAATCATCAGTAATAGTCATAGTTGAAGACATGGATATGGATGAGATCACCAGCGGAGAGAATAGAGTGAGAGAACAAGAAGATTAAGGATTGATTCTTGGGTAACACTTAAAGGTCAGGAGTGGGAGGAGCCCGAGCCCTGGAAGGAATCGGAAGAGATAAGAGAACTAGGAAAGTTCAGTATTACAGAGAACAGAGTTTCCAGAAGGAAGAAGGTAGTCAATAATACCAAATTATGTAAAGAGTTCATGAAAATGAAGGCTGAGAAGGCTGCCAAATCCTCTGCATGACTCTGATTTGGGGAAGAATGGCACTCTTTTATCCAAATGAAAAAGAAAATTACTGTAGTTTTCTTATATTTTTAGCTTTTTTGATGATGGAGGAGAGCAAGAGGGCAAGTTTCTAATATGTGTTCATGATATAAGAGTGGTGGTCAGGGGTAGCTCTCATGCCTTCTTTCTTTATTAGTTTCTCTCTCGAAGACAGGGACTATCCAACAGCCATTTAAATATTTGACTAGCTCCATCAGGTACTTTCCTCATTGTCCTTCCTGCTCCTAACTTGACATTTCCAGATGTCAACATGCCTCATTAGCTCATCACCCTATTGGAATCACTGACATTTTCTTAGCATGAAACCTCCTGGGTTCAAGTACAGTCAATATTCATCTCTCCATGTGAGCAGTGGCAGGGAAGGAATGAGACGTAATTAATAATAAACAATAATAATAGGTTATGTTTACATAGAGTGTTAGGGTTTGTAAAGCTCTTTACATGCATTATCATTAAGAATCTATCACTTCCTCCAAGAGATTAGGGTACTTCACCCACTCCATCTCCCAGGGGCCTTTCTTCTCTGGACTCATGCATATGTTCCAAATTGAGCAAGCCCAACCTCTGATTAAAAAAAAAAAAGTGAGATTCACTTTTCTCACCCTCTTTCCCTTGCTATGTTCCCCCACTCTAGTACCCGAGGGGGAAAAATTGCTTAAGGCTTAGGTTTGTGATTGTATCTAGAACATAGGTTCCAAAATTTTGTCAGTTCATGGAGTTGCCAGTTTCTCAGTAATTTTTTCACAGCACCCCTAGGCCAAAAGAAACACCTAATAGTTCCAATTACTAAGTACTTACATCCAAATAACTTAATAAGTATGTCCTAAAAACCTGGTAACCTCTTGAAAAAAAATAATACACAGAAACGAAAGAGAAGTAATTTTTTTTATTCTTAACCACTGTGACTAATGTGATGTGTACATCTGTCGGGCACTACACAACTTCTCAAATCTTGGAATCAGATTGGACACCATTTCCTATTCCATATTGATTTTCACAGAGTAATTGCTTTTATCACAAAAAAACCCACCAAAAATCCAGCTTCACAAAGACATGATGATATAAACAGGACAATTCAAGAAGTTACTGGTATAGATAAAAATACAAGGAAATAAAAACATATTTCAAACATTCCAGAATGTCACCCAAAGAAATATAGTCCATTGTTGAAACTG
>JAQQSZ010019312.1:0-10392 GCA_028646595.1 Phalanger gymnotis
GTTTTCTTGCATCCTTCTCATTTCTCTTCCCAATTTTTCCTCTACTTCTCTAACTTGTTTTTCCAAATCCTTTTTGAGCTCTTCTATGGTCTGAGACCAGTTCATGTTTTTCTTGGAGGCTCTTTGACTTTGTTGACTTCTTCTGGATGTATGTTTTGGTCTTCTTTGTCACCAAAGAAAGATTCCAAGGTCTGAGACTGAATCTGGGTGCATTTTCACTGCCTGGACATTTTCCCAACCAACTTATTTGACTCTTGAGCTTTTCGTCTGGGTATGACTGCTTGTAGAGTGAAGAGAGCTATGTTCCAAGCTTGGGGGGATGTGCCAACTCTGCCACACCAGCACTCCTCCTTCCCCAAGAGCCCGCAACCCTGACTGGACTTAGATCTTCAGTAGGCTCTGCACTCCTGCTGTGATCCTCCACTTAATTCCTCTCACCAGGTAAGCTTGGGGCCAGAAGCAACTGCAGCTATAGTTCTGTAGCTGCCTCTCTGTTGTCTTTGGTGTTTATGGGCTGAGAAGTCTGGTAACTGCTGCAGATCACTGATTCAGGGCGCTAGGGCATGCTCCACCCGGCTCCTGGTCTGATTGGTCCATGCCGCCCATGCTGGGCTCTGCTCCACTCTGCTCCGCTCCCAGCTCCATGTGGGATAGACCTTACCCACAGACCATCCAGGCTGTCCTGGGCTAGAGCCCTGCTTCCCTCCATTATTTTGTGGGTTCTGCAGGTCTCCTCTATTGTCTTTGGTGCTTGTGAGTTGAGAAGTCTGGCAACTGCCACAGTTCACTGATTCAGGACGCTGGGGCCCGCTCTGCCTGGCTCCTGGTCTGGTTGGTCTGCACCGCCCACGCTGAGTTCTGCTCCTCTCCCCTCTGCTCCCAGCTCCAAGCGCAAAAGACCTCACCCAGCAACCATCCAGGATGTCCTGAGCTGGATCCCTGCTTCCCTCTGCTATTTTGTGGGTTCTGCAGTTCTAGAATTGGTTCAGAGCCATTTTTTATCGGATTTTGGAGGGACTTGGCTGGGAGCTCGCACTAGTCCCTGCTTTCCAGCTGCCATCTTGGCTCTGCCCCCCCCTTCCATTATTTCTTATGGCATAATATTATTCCATTACATTTCTGTGTCATAATTTTTCTTTTGCTACTTCAAAAAGACATGGTAGAAATATCTGAGTATACATGGGGTTTTTTCCCTTTTTCTTTCATCTCTTTGGGGTATGGGTTCTGAACTACATAATCTTTAAGGTAAACATTCCAGGCTCTGTTATGTCCCAAGAAGCACCAATGAATCAGTGCATGGCCTTCCACTTCAGATTCAGTGGCCTGCCATGATATCAGGTACTGATACTGACCTAGTAGGAGATGGACCTTCAGGACAATGGATTAAAGCTAATGTCCTAACCACAAGCTATGCAGTGGCTATTTTCTCCAAGACCAATGTAACCTTAGTGGAAAAAAAATGGAACAGAATAAGGCATTTTTACTACATTCAGAGGTGAAGATTAATTCTACATCTTGATTTTCCTGAGAAAGCCAAATCACAACAGCTAACCAATCCAACGCAAGATAAAGGCAGTTCATTTTCTCTGCTCTTCAAGAGCCTTGCTCCATATCTCCCATTTTTCATGAGAGAAAATGAGTTGTTCTTTTTAAAAATTGTGTCTGGTTGAAATTTATTTCTCCTGCGATATTGAAAACTTTCTTCTTTTTTCCTACTTTCAAATTCTTTTTATTAGTTCTGTTCCTTTGTTCTCCTTGGTTAAAATTTTGTCCAAGATAATATGACCGATATGATGAGAGAACTTGAAACCATGCCCTACAAGGACAATTTGAAGGAACAGGAGATGTTTAACCCTAATAAAAAAATCAGGAAATCATGGAAGCTTTCTTCATATATTGCAAATATTCTACCATCATGTCAAAGGGGATTAGTTATGGTCTGTCTGACCCTAGAGAGCAGAGCTAGAAGCAATGAGGAGTTGTTGGAAAGCAGATTTTAGTGCAATATAGGAGAAGAAAAATCCCTAAACATAAGTGTTGTCCAAAGATGAAATTAATTATCTTAGAAGGTGGGGCTCTGTAATCAAAGGTCTTGATGACCAGTTGGCAGGGATGTTGTAGAGCAGAACTTCTTAAACTTTTTGGTCTCAGGACCCTATTACACCCTTAAACTTGTTGAGGATCCTCCCCTCTAAAGAGCTTTTGTTTGTATGAGTTATGTCTAGGGATATTTACCTTGTTAGACATTAAAATATCTTAGTATTATTTCAAAAACAATTTTGACCTTGCGGACCCCCCGAAAGAGTCTTGGAAGACTTCCAAGGATCCCCAGACCACATCTTGACAACTAGTATTGTAGAAAGAATTGGACTAGATGACCTGTAAGATCCTTTCCGACTCAAAAAAATCTATAATTCTATTTCTTATCTATCCTAACTTCCTGACCCTGACACAGTGAAGAAGAGCTTCAAAATGTTCAAGAGGCATTAGTAGATGTGAGGATCTGATTCTGTGTGATTGTGGTTTACACAGAACAGAACTTCATTTTCAATTAAGAAGGGAAGGAATGAACTGAAAGGTTCCACTAAACGTCCTTTACTTTCCATTGGTATGCTCACATACCTTTTGAGGGAAAGGTGAGAAACAATTGGAATGGCTAATAATAGAGTTTTATGTCAATAATAATAATAGCTAGAATTTATGTAACCCCTACTATGTGCTATGCACTTTACAAATATTATCTTATTTGATCCTCACAACAACCTGAAGGCGAATGCTATTATTATCCCCATTTAATAGTTCAGGAAACTGAGGTAAACAGAGGCTAATTGACCTGCCCAGGGTCACATAGCTAGCAAGTATCTGAGGCCAGATTTGAATCCAGGTCTTCCTGACTCTAGGCCCCAATTCTCTATGCCACCTCATTGCCTATCAATGTAAATAAATGTTTCTGTTGCACCTCAGATTAACAAACTCAACATTATCTAATTCATCCTGAAAACATCCCTTTCCAATGGATAAAAATCAGTGGTTATAATCCTCATTTTCCTTTTGAAAACATGGTGAGGGGAGGCGGGGCAGAGGCAGAGAATGGCATGACTTCATTAACACCATTTAGCAAACCAGAAGAACTAGCGCTCATTCCACCATGGATTTATTAAGCATCTACTACATAGCAGACATAGGCAGCTAGGTAGCACAGTGCATAGAGCGCTGAGCCAGAATCAAAAAGACCTGAGTTCAAATCCAGCCTCAGACACTTACTATCTGTGTGACCCTGGTCAAGTCACTTAACTCTGTTTGCCTCAGTTTTCTCATCTATAAAATGAGCCTGAAAAAGAAATGGCAAACCACTCCAGTATCTTTGCCAAGAAAACCCCAACTGAGATAATGAAGAGCCAGACCAGACTGGAATGACTGAACAACCACAAACATGTAGACACCATGCTAAGCACTGGGGATATAAACAAAAAAACCCCAAGGAGCTCACATCCTACTGGGGAGGAATAGAGAGGAGTAAATTAAAAACAAATGCAAAGTAATTTAGGAAGTGAAGGAGGGTTCTGACAATTGGATTAGGGTGGGGAGAGAGGTAGGGGAAGGGTCAAGAAGAGCCTTGTGTCAAAGGTCAAAAGTGACCCTTGAGCTCAACCTTACCTTGAGAGAAGCTAAGTTCACTAACTCCTTTCTGACTATCATGATGGATTAGCTCGCATTACCTCTCTAGGCTAAACTGTCTTTGGCACCTGATCAGCTGTTTGTAACCAATGTTCTTGGCTTCTTCAGCTTTTTATTGGAATCATAAATGCATAATGAGTGAATCACTCATAACATTTGGATGTTCTGTTCATATAAGTTAATAAATTCATCAGAATTTGCTGGGTCTGCAAAACCACCCTTGCAACATTTCACAGTTTCTTGTCATCTCTCCATCTCTGTCCTCTGTCCCTGAAAGACACCGTGAAATAATGTGTATAAGACCTGCGTGAGGAAGGAAAGAAAAGGCACATAGATGAAGAGACCTGCTCCCTGGGTGTCAAGGTGAGGGTCATTGGCAGCCTTGGGCACAGGCAACAGTGATGTTCACTTGGTGCTGAGTCTTTTCGATTATAATTCCTAAACAATGAGAAGGGCTATTAATTTCCATGCCTGTATTATTCTGTCAACAAGCCTTCTCTACTTACCTTTACCTGTGTTGCATGATTTGAGGACCATTAAAAGGCCACTTGACCTAAAGTATTTCCAGATAATGCCCACCCCTAACCTTTTGGGTATATGACTAGATACAAAATGTGCTATGAACACATGCTACTTGGGAGGGGGTTTACACATTATCAGATGGAGCATGGTGTGGTTGAAAGAGCATTGGACATACAGTCAGAAGATCTAAGTTCTAGCCTTGGCTCTGATACTTGACTGTAACCTTGGACAACCCCTCCAAGGCCTCAATTTAAAATATATATATATATACATATATATATATACGTATATATATATATGCATATTGTGTATATGTGTATATGTGTATATGTGTATGTATATATATATATGTGTATATATATAACAGGGATATTAATACCAGCACTACCTACTTTGCAAGGCTGTAAGCCTCAAATTACATATGTATATGTACATGTAAATACATATATAAACCTTCATGTTATATGTATATCATGTATATAAACCTTAAAGTATAAGAGTAAACTTGTTAGATATTAGGCAGCATGGCACCTTGGAAAGAACAATGAATTTGGGTATAAAGGATTCTGGCTCAAAGCCCACTTCTGTCCCTTTCTACCTATGTGACTATGGGCAAGTCACTTATCCTCTCTGGGATTTGGTTTTCTTCTGGGTAGAAAATGATAGGATTGAACCAGATGGCCTCTAAGTACCTTTCCAATCCTAAGTCTATGGTCCTTTGGTCCTACTATCTTCACTGGAATTGCTTGGTCAGATGAGAAGAAAGAGCTCTAAAGGAAGGGGAAAGAGGGTCTGATAAGTAGAATGTAAGTTCTTTGGAGATAGAGATTTTTTCTATGGTGGTGTTTTTTTTCTTTGTTATCTCCTGCCTTAGACTGATGCTTGTTGAATCACTGGATGCTTGTTGAAATATTAAAATGTGTGTGTCTTTATATATGTATGCATTTATATATATTCACATACATACATATATACTATATATGTATATATATATATATATATATAATATTGAATACCATCTGGGCTCAATGAAAGTGCTATCTAATATCTGTCTATATATCTATGCCTTCTTCCTCATGGTGGTGTGGAAAACTCATGGGACTAGGAAAAACACAAGAGAACATGAAAATGCATCATATATACACCCATTACATACGATGCATTCTCATCGAAGGCAGACACTATTCATGTAAACAATACATATTCTAAATGTATACATATTCTCACAATGAGAATACATTGTATATATTACACATAAAATGCATTATTTATTTCTATATATTATGTGATATATTCTTATTGAAGACAGAAGCTATTTCTCTTTTATCTTTGTATTTCTATACCCTAGAACAGGGCCTATACTTAATGATGTAAATTCTTGCTGATCGATTGGTACGTCTCACATTTACAACAGAAATTTCTTTTTCAAGATACCCATTGTCTTGTGTGAGCCTCTCACAACAACCCTGTAAGGTTGAGAAGGAAGAACCATTTATCTCTTTCACAAATAGAAGAGGCCCAAAGAGATTACGTGATTTGTCCACCATCTCAAATATAGTTAGGTAGAAGGCAAGAACTGATAATAATAATAATATTTGTATAGTGCTTTAAGATTTGCAAAACACTTTTCACATATCTCGTTTGATTCTCATGACCCTGTGAGGTAGGTGCTATTACTATTCTCATTTTACAGATGAGGAAATAGCCTGAGAGAGAGTAACTTGTCTTGGGTCAGTAACCCAGCTAATAAGTGTCTGAGGTAGAATTCAAACTCGGGTCTTCCCGATTCCATGTCCAGGACTCCAGCCACTACACCACCTAACCTAGTCCCATGTGTTCTCCATACCACCATGAGGAGGAAGGGGTAGGTCTGAGACCATGAGACATTTCCCCAGGGAGGGGGACGGTGATTAAGACAGGCAGAAGCAACATGAGAACGTGTAGCACTCCCAGGCTTAGAAACGAAGGAGGATATACTCAGAGGTACAATAAAGAGGATGATAAAGACAAACTCTCTTTTTCTCACTATGTGGCCTAGGCCTGGTAAGCCCTGTTCATAGGACACCAGGACACCTCCTATGCTGGATTCACTCTCTTAGTGAGAGTGTAGACTTAGCATGCATGATTGATATTACTGGAAGGGACAGTTGCTCATCTACCTGATATCCTCAGAATAGTCCCAGTGTTTATGCGTGGAAAATAAAGGGGCAGCTACATGGTGTTGTGGATAGATTATTGGAGTCAGGAAAGCCTGCCCCAGATACTTAAAAGCTGTGTGGCCCTGGGCAGGTCACTTAATTTCTCTATGCCTCAGTTTTTTCATCTATAAAATGAGAGGCCTGTGATGGACTCTGAGAACCTTCCAGTTTTTAATCCATGATCCTGTGAGAAAGTGCTGCCTTCAGTTTCCACCCTGGCAAGCCCTGATTTCATTCAAACCCAGAGGCAGCAAAGTTGTAGACTGTGACACTTACAGACCACTTCAGCCACACATCCCTGAACATACAAGTGTAAGAAGCCACATGTGAACAGAACTAAAACTCTCAAGTCCATGCTAATGTCCAATCTTTTTTAATTGAGTTTTATTTTTAATTCACACAGCTCTATTTTATCTCTCACCTAACTCCCACTCTATTGGGAAAATAATGATAATAATAGTAAGTAAAACAAATTGACTGCAACAAAGGTGCACGGTTAAGCAAAATCAATTCCCTCATTGGCTGTGCTCAAAAATGGATCATCCTGCATCCTAAAACCATCACTTCTTTATCAGGAGGTGAGCAGCATGTCCCATCACTGGTCCTCTGGAATCATGGATGGTCATTGCATTGATCAGAGTTCCTCCAGCTTTAAAACGTTCTTATCTTTACAGCATTATTATTGTTTAAATTGTTCTCCAGGTTCTGCTCTTTATCAGTTTATAAAAGTCCTCAAAACTGTTTTTATGTCAACTGATTTTAGTTTTTTCATGCCTCGTGGAAATCATCCACTTCTACCTACGTCTACCTACAGCACAGTAGCATTCCATCAGAGTCATATACAATAGTTTGTTCAGCCAGTCCTCAAATGATGGACATTTCTTTAGTTTCCAGGTTTTTGCCTTCATAAAAAGAGTTTTAAATATTTTTGTTTGATTTTGTTTTTTAAACTTATCACAATATAGCAAATATTTATTTTTATTTATATTTTATTATTATATAGTATATGTTATTATAAATTGATTATTATATAGTAAATATTTATATTTATTATTTACGTTTCAGCAGTTTGTTATTGATTATATATGTATTATAAAATAATTACTTTTTATTTATCATGTAACAAATATATTTATTATTTATATTTCATTACTGATTATATAATATCAGATATTATTATAAATTGACTATATTAATATATAGCAAACATTGATACTTGTTGTGAATATTTTTGTACTTGTGTAGATTGGCAATGACAGAAGCCAAAAGTAACAAATGTTGGAGCAACTGTAGGAAAACAGGCACGTCAATTCACTGTTGGTAGACTTGCAAATGGGAAAACCATTCTGGAAAGCAAGAAAATTGTGTGCAGAAAGTTACTAAATTGTGCATGCTCTTTGACCCAGAAATACCACTGCTAGGGCTGTATCCAAAAGACTGAAGCCCAGTATTCATGAGCTTATGCTCAGCTTGACTTAAGTAGTGTAGGACTAAAGCTGAATGCACATCCCATAAGCACTGATATTTCCTTTCCACTTGGAGAGAGGCCATTTTTGGAAGTATGATGCCAGAGCTGCTAGAGAACAAAACATAACATTTTTCCTTTTTTTAAAATGTGAAATGTTTACCTGTTTTATTTTTTCAACCAGAGGCCATGCAATGTAGGTCAACTGTCAGATGCATGTTGCTGGCTTCAAATTTACCTTCCTAAAAATGCTCTTTTTCTTTTCCCTAAAAATATAACATTTTTACATCAAGTTTTCTCTGATTCTGTTCTACCTCCCCCCAACTAACATGTTCTTTCTTTGCTTCTCTGAAACCTCAGAGCATCAAGCTTGATGTTTCTTTTTTCTTTAATCTCTCCAATGCTCTACCAAGTTCTATTTTGTGCTACAGTATCTGTGCACATGGTTTACCTCCCCCTTGCTAGACTGTAAACATTTTAAGGGCAATGAATTTGAATTTTCGAAGGTAGGTATCCTATTTATCTTTTCTAAATCATCTGTGCTTAGTGCAGTGCCTACATAGGTGCCCAGTAAATACTTGTTGAATGGAACACAAAAGAGATAAACTGAAATGGACCCAATTTCTGGCCCCATCATCTATGGTGATAGAGAGGGTTCAGTGGGTACCTGAGGATATACAGTTAGTGGATTGAAAAGAAGCTGCATTGTTCTTGTTTCTTTTTTCTTCTCCAGAAGTGACAGCCAAAGTTGCTTTCTTGTTGTTCAGTTGTGTCTGACTCTTAGTGACCTCATTTGGGATTTTCCTGGCAAAGATTCTAGAGTGGCTTGCCATTTCCTTCTCCAGCTCATTTTACAGATGAGGAAACTGAGGCAAACAGGGTTAAGTGACTTGCCCAAAGTCACACAGCTAGTAAGTGTCTGAGGCCAGAGTTGAACTCACAAAGATGAGTCTTCCTGACTCCACACCCAATGCTCTATCCACTGCACCACCTAGCTGCCCCAGTCAGGCCTGTAGGGAAGGCAATAAGGGGTTTTAGGATCAGCAAGGAGGTCCTAAGTGCTAGGAAGCAGTATGGTACATTGCAAAACATTCTGGATTTAGAGTCATAAAGATCTGAGTTCAAGTCCTAACACTGCTACTTACTAGCCATGTGACCTTAGCTAAGTTTTATATGATAGGGTTGGACTAGGTGGCCGCTAAAGTCCCTGACAGCACTGAAATCTATGATGTCTATAATTTCTCCCCATCCTTTCAAGATGAATTGATCATCATACTGCTCTTAAAAATCAATAACCAAACCTGAAGTTCTCTTCAGTGGCTCCCCCCACTTCTTCAACTTATTGCCTTCTCAGAGGTTTCTATGATTCCTTCTCCTTTCCTCAAACCCCTCAACAAACTTTCCACCCAAAAAAGCCCCAAACCAACCCCAAAGTTCACTTAGTTTGCCTTATCACCACCAAGCAGCTTCCTTTCTGTGGCCCCAACTTCCCAAGAGATCTAAAATGAGAAAAGAGAGGCCTTTCAGGGGGAAGGAGTGAGAATGTAGAAAAGACCATTCGTGTAGGATACAAACAGCATACAGATGCCCGGAACTCAGTAACACCCTCATAGGTCCCACAGCATTCAGGGTGACTTGACCAAGTCTAATCGAAAACACTGGATTGAAGCCTTCTACAGATTCTGAGACCTGAGGGCTCATTCTGACCAACTGGGGCATGATCAAATTTCCCGGGTTTGGAATACAGGAGAATATACCTTCCTTGAACTAATCATTTTACAGGAACACCGTAAGAAGAAAAAAAAAAAGATTATTCTTAAGATCCAGTCAGAAGGAAAGGCACAAGTCAGTCTTGGAGTAAGAAAAGGGTATTTTCCCCCACTGGAATAATTGCGTCTGTTTCTTTTGCGAATGACCCCCAAAGCTATACAAACAGCCCTTAATTGGGACATACAAGGGAACAGCACGTAGAAGGCTTATTAAATGCTGAATTTCCCTTCCCAATTTTTGCCACCCTGTATAATGTAATAGACAGGATTGGGTTGAAGCACCACCTAGTGGCCTTCAATTTTTCTTTCTTTAAAGTCATAATCATTTTCCAAAAAAATGTGGATCTTTAACAACTCTTGACTTTTTTTTTACAAAGAGAAAGAAAATGAACCTTTTCTCATCTCCAAGGGGTAATTTTGGCAACCGTATGCTAACACTTTCAATCTAAACACGTCCCTCAGCCAGAAGGAGGAAGGAGCAGGTGCAAAGGAGAGGAATCACTTCCATGAATATGAACCCATTTTCAGGGAGAGGAAGTAAAGAACAGACTCATATACAAGTTTCAATTCTTCTATTTATCTTCACTTCACCTTCAAATACCAGTAGAAATAGTTTTACCCTTCAATAACTTCGCTAGTGTCAAGATCTCTCCTAGACACTTTCCAAGACTCTCAAGCAATCTCTGCCCCTGAGTCCATATGGGAAAATGAGGTTGAAAGAACTCAATTAACTTACTCAGTCATATAGCTGTGATGTGGT
>JAQQSZ010019313.1:0-10392 GCA_028646595.1 Phalanger gymnotis
CCCCCCCCCCATTTTTTTTTATCTCTCTTTTGTATTTGTTGTTGGGTTGTGTTTTTTTTGTTTGTTTGTTTTTTGGTTCTGTTTCTTCTTTCTCATGAGTCATTCCATTGGTCATGGTTCCTCTCCACAACTTGACTAGTGTGTAAATTAATTCAATGCCAAATTATACCTGGAAGTTATATGGGATTCCATTCCTTCTTGGGGAGGGATGGGGGAGGGAGGGAAGAAAATCTGGAACTCAAAATTATGTAGAACCATGTGTTGCAAACTAAAAATAAAAATATAATTAAAAAAATTTAGTTGTTTCTAACACCAGGTCCAAAGCACCTAGCTGTCTCTAGGCTGTTGTTCTTCATTCTTCATTCTCAAAGAGGACCAACAACATCACAAGGGTGATATCTTAATTTGTGTAGGAATCAGATTTAAATAAGGCAAAGCTGTGCAAAGTCATCAACCTCACTCTCTCCTCCATGACATCAAAATCCAGTGGCAAGACAACTGGTAAGGGCCCAGGATACAGTGGGTAATCTTGGTCTTTCTAAATTAAAATTTTTCTCAGGACTAGACTCAGTTCGTCTGAGGCAGTACCCCTTCAATGACTAAGGACTAGGTAAGAATTGAGACAAAAGATTAACTAAATTACCATCACAAAATAAGGGGAAGACTCTCAGAGTTTCTGGCCAGAACAGAAAAAAATTGATATTTAGATTCATTCTAAGCCATCAAAATTAAACAAGGAGCTAAGAAGATTGGACTGGGGGCTATTATTGGCCATTCAATGAAATTCTGAATGATTTAGGCTCAAAGGCATAGTCATGTAGCTCTATTTGAAACACAGTGGCCTTTTTTAAAACCTGGTTTTTTCAGAGATGTATTTCAAGAAATCATAACTAAAAACTGCACAAGAGAAAAAGTAAATTGTCCCAGTCTTTCAAAAAAGAAGGAGGAGGAGGAGAAGAAGAAGAAGAAGAAGAAGAAGAAGAAGAACAACCACAAGAAGAAGAACAAGGACTTACAAAAAAATAACCAGAAGAAGAAGAAGAACAAAGACAAGAACAAGAAGTAAGAGAACAAGAAGAAGAAATAGCAGTTTAAAACAGAAATGATTTTCCAAACAAGGCAGGATTCAAGGTAAAGGAAAAGCTCTGGTAAATTTTCCATCCCAACATACTTCATTTATACAAATACCAGCCATCCCATGTAAGAAATCTCATGCTTTTTGACCACAGTGTTAAAATTACAGCCATAATTATAGATTAGCAACTCATCATCAATACATTCTTACAGATTAGTCAAGAGTACAGAGAAGTTAAGTGACTTATCACATCATCACAGTTGATATCATAGCAGAACTAGTATATGTCAGAGGTATAATTTAAATCCAAGTCTTCCTGAATTCAAATACAATCCTCTATCCCTTATACAATTCTAACCCTTAAGAGTGTATAAAGTTTACATTTTTACCATTCCAATTTTATTTGGAAGCCTATTTTATGGCCATTGATTCTCATGGATAATAGTTTGGCTTAATGTCAAATCACGTCAAGTAAAAAACCATTTACAAAACTACTATGTGCCAGTCATTACATCAAACATGCAGGAATCAAAGAAAGGCAAAAAGCAGTCTCGTCTCTCATGCTCTTATTCTAATGGGGAGATAACATACACACAACCATGTAATAAAAAGATATGTACAGGATAAATTGGAGATAATCCATAGAAGAGAGCGCACTCTCCAGAAGCAAAGGAGCACAGTAATCTGGTGTTCTCAAACTCAAAGACCTCAACTAATAAACTAAAGAGTCTACTCAATAAAAGGGGGCAGTTAGGTGTCCCAGTGGATAGATCACTGGGTCTGGAGTCAGGAAGACTCATCTTCTTGAGTTCAAATCCAACCTCAGACACTTACTAGCTGTGTGAACCTAGCAAATCACTTAACCCTGCTTACCTCAGTTTTCTCATCTGCAAAATGAACTGGAGAAGAAAATGGCAAACTGTTCCAGTATCTTTGCCAAGAAAGCTTCAAATGGGGTCACAAGTTGAGCACAACTGCAATGACATAACAACAACAACACTCAATAAAAAAAACTGCTGTGAAAACTGGAAAGTCGTCTGTTTAGATATTAGGCTTAGACAAAAATCATATGTTATATACCAACAGGAGGTCCAAGGGGATATATCACAGATATAAAAAATCACATTATAAACAAATTAGAAGAGCAAGGAAAAATGTGCCTTCTAATCTTTGGAGAGAGGAAAAGTTTATGACCAAGCAAGGAGTAGAGACTATCACAGAAGATAAAATGGACAATTTTTGTTACGTTATTTTGGTCCTTGATACTCTACTTTGGAATGGCTTATATGTGCTGGGGTCCAAAATAGAGGGCATAATTGTAAACAACATGGCGAACTAACACTCATAACTGTCACCAAGTGACTCAGGAATGAGGAACAGGAATGTGAGAGTAGAACTGGAGATAGAAATACAAAACAGATTAAGATAAGGAAAAGGTAGGAAGACAGAACAAGTTTGCATACTGTCAGAACCAGCACCACCAATTGTTTCATTGTTCTTATTCTTTGCATTGCTTATGCCTCATCTATGTGGCTGTCTATTAATTGGTAGAAATAAAATAATGGAAGGTCACAGTCCATGGCCCTCATGGTACTGTAATATTAAACATAAAAATGTGTGAATTGGGGTCATAAATGAATAAGGTAATGGACTATGAATACTTGTTAGGCATTCAAGAATTGTAAACTGCTGATCCCTGTGGAGCATGCAATATTAATAGCTATCATGAGTCCTGTTGTTTGTGTTCAATTGAACTATTCAATTATAAAGTTGTCATAGGAATATTTTAACACATCATGAGGATGGTTTTCAGTTCTCTTCAAGCTTCATTACTGAATTGCCTATAAATGAACATGAAGTAAATAAAGATATTAAATTGAAGACAGCTTCTTGCCATGTATTGTATGGAATTGTGCCTGTAAGCAGGCAGGATGATAGCTAAATATGTACATGGAATATTTGTAGCTGAATTCATATAATACTCTTAATTATTGCAATAATTACAAGTGTTCATGGGAATTTTCTTCAGTATAATTTCTACCTTGCTCCAGAAACTGCTCCCCAAAGGGTACTTTTTTATTCACTTCATGTTAATAAAAAAATGTCTTGTACTTTTGAGAAACCCAAGTGCACCAGTCTTCCACATTTTAATAATATTAAGAGAAGATATGAAATGCACAATGTAAATTTAAATTTGTTTTAAGACTTTAAATCTTGACTTGAATAATTGGTTTTAAAAATCATAGTATAGGACTATTATGAATTAAAATTTCATCCTTGAAATATTTGTCATTTATATCACAATATTTTTCTTTGCAAAAGAAAAACAAAATGATCTCAGCTAGAAGGAAAGCAAGAACCTTGTGGAAAATGTTTAGAAAAAAAGTCACTTATGAATATATCAAATAATGTTACTTGAAAAGAATTATGAATTCAGTTAACTGATCTAGTAAGCACCAAAAATTAAAGATGGTTATTCATACCACTATCATTACAATTATTTTTATTCTAAATATATCAGGATAATCTCTAAAATATAAAGATTATCATGTTTTATGAATTGGTGCATATCTACTTATTATCCCCACATAAAACCACTTGAAATGCAAAAAAAAAATCTTGATGTTTCATGTATTTTATTAAATAGGTATGCTAAAAAAAATTAAACTGAATCACAATAACTATGTTAGCTCTTCTCTGAAGTTTTAAAAGAAATCTTTTAACCAGATGATTTTCTTTGCTTTCAGAGATTAGAGGAGAGGCAGAAGATAACACCATACTGGATTAAAGAATTGCCTAATTTTCTAATTAAAATGATTGACACCTATGTAAAATAGAATTTGGCTTTTTATTGCCTGTGAGTGCTAACAAAATTTTGCTTCAGGCGGCAACCTTCATCTTCCACATCATCCCTTTAAATTTCTTCTCTCTCTGCTTATTTCAACTTTTCCATATTTGTTTTATATTTTCTTATTCTCTTTTTGTCTTGACATGCTGAAATGCCAAGAGAAATGGAGCAGGGAAACAATACTGAATCAGTCAGATAGAATGGATTGGTTTCCTGGCTCTGTCACAGTGTCATTGCTTGGTTGTCAGCCAGTGAGAAAATCTTTGAATCACATTGGTTTTGTTTGTTTGTTTGTTTGTTTTATGGGCAGAATAATGTTTTGTGAAGTGAAGGAATTCTGTAAACTCTAAAGAGCTATAGAATTGTGAGATACTATTATATTCTAGATCAGGGCTATCCAAAATATGGCCCATGGGTCACATGTGGCCCACAGTGCAATTTTATGCACCTCCCCCCCCTCCACTGCCGTAGGTTTTAATTTTCCAAAGTGAAAAAATAAAATAATAATTTGCGTATTAGAATTTTAATTAGAATGCGTATTAGATTTTTTAATTCTATCACTAATAAATAATCTCCTTGATGTTAATTTTCTTTGGTGTTTTTAAGCAGTATTATGGATAGAACATATTGCACAGAATTTTCAATCAATATGTGGGATGTGTTCCATCTGTACAATGCAGACTGACTAGTCAGTATGCACCTACTTTTATACTGTTTTGTTGTTGCTTTGTTGTTTTGTGTTTGCTTTCATGCTCCATGCCTTTGCCTGTAGTACTGAAGATGCATGTTCCCCCCCCTTTCTATTAGTGTACAGTATTTTTTATTCTGGCTGTGGCCCTCGAATAATTATTTGTTTTAATGTAGACCTAAGATGACCTAAGATTGAACAGCCCTGTTCTAGATTACAGATGGGATAGAGACTGAGCCAGTAATTTCATTAGTATAGGAAACTTCCAAATCTGGAAACTTCCTCTCCAAACACCTTCTCTTCAAATTATAGTCTAATATAATTGCTTGAGCATTGACAGGTTAAGTGACCCAGGGTCTAATAACCATTTTGTGTCAGAGATCATACTTGAATTCGGATCTTTTTGTCTCGGAGGCCATCTCTCTCTCCATTACAATATATTGCCTCTCATATTATAGAATAATTGTTTATTATGTATATGTTGGTCATTCTATATACTGAATGAAGTATACCGTAAAAGCCCTGCTGGCATATTGATAGTAAGGTATTTCCTACCATAGATATCTCTGTTGGCAGTAACTTTATGATAATTTTTATCTCTTACATCATTCCCTTAGAACTTATTCTTTCTAGAATTTATACCCTACAATATAGGTCATGGAGACTAGGAGATGTCTTACCGTCTACATTCCAGCTACTGTTTTACTAGATGTCTCATGAAATATGCATAATAAGTAATGTTGGAATAAACAGTGTTATAGTAAGGCAGAGGCAGTTAGACTTTTATCTGGTATTCTCTGGAGTAAATTGAATTTTTTTATACCTTTGAAGGGGAGGAAGGGAACATCACTCACCTAAGACCCTGATTCAGTTTAGTTCATGGAGGTACTCATACTTGTTAAGGTATTTGAAAAGATACTACCAAGACTCTGGTAATGGTAGAAAAACTACTGAGTCCAGAACCCAGCCAGAAAATCCAAGTTCAAGTCCTCCTTGGTCAATTATTATTTGTGTGAGTTTGGTCAGATTACCTGAGAGGTGTCAAACAAGTGGCAGGGCCCAATTTGGCCCACAACACCTCCCCTTGAGGTCCAAGCCAGATTAAAATGTAATCAGGAAATATTTAACAAAAAAATAAAACACAAAAATATAGATAATATGTTATTTCTAAGTCAATATGCAGGGAAACTTACGGATGATTTAATGAGCCCCATTTCTATTTGAGTTTGACACCACTGACTTAGAGCCTCAGTTTTCTGGTCTGTAAATTGAGAGGGATTGAAAGATTCCTTCCAGCTCTAAATCAAATAACATTTTAGTTTTCAAATCAGAATTCTATTCAAACTATGTTGAAATTGCAGTAGTCTAACACTGCAGGGTGATGATTTCTGGCTCAAATCTTAAAAAATGGTTTTACTTAACATCCAGAGGAATGACTTGTATTTCATCATCAAAACATTTAGAGAGCAAACTGTCTTTTTTGCCCCTGCAGGAGCATGGCTTTTTAACAAGCTATAATTTTTTTGTTCTGTTGAGATGCTGGAGTATTCACATATGTCAAAGTCTCTATGCTAGGCACTGAGGATAAAAAAAATAATAACTAAGATTCTTTCCCAGGGGGCGAAAAAAGTTGCTTCCTATTTTTAGTGATAAGGCATGTACACAAATAACCATAAAGACAAATAAAGCATATTAAATGTATAAAGATAGTTGGTTTGCTATAGGGAAAAGAGAGTCAGACTTGAAGTAAAGAAGAACTGGGCTCAAGTCCCACTTCTAACACACTGGCTGTTAATATCTAGGCCAAGTCATTTAACTCTTCAGTGCCCCTGATAACTCTCTAAAACTATAACTTGTACAGCAAGTACAGATCTGGTAAAGGAAAAATTATCTATCAATGAAATAGCAGGGATAGTCTCAAAAAGAATGTAAATGCTAGGTATTTCATGAATACATGGATGAAAGGTTTAGTAGATTAACTAAGAAATGTACAAAGAGCTTATAGAGTTGAGATGAGAAAGACAAGGTTCAAGATGGTCTTTAGGAAGTATTTAGCACCTAAACGGAACCTTGAAGAGTGGTAAGACTTTTGTCAGGTAAAGGTCAGAAGAGTCCAGTCTAGATATCAGGACAGTGTATGCATGGGCTCAGAGGGGATGAAGGCAAGAGACCTTCTGGAATAACAAATGGTTCAATTTGGCTAAAATAAACATCTTGTCAAGAAAGTCAAAGGAAAAATAAAGATAGAAAGATAGATTTAGGATAGACTATAGCCAGGGTTGGGGAACTTGTAGCCTCAAGGCCCTAGATGACCCTCTAGGTCCTCAAGTGAGGTCCTTTGACTAAATCTAAACTTCACAGAACTGTGATTCAGTCAAAAGGCCTGAGGACCTAGAGGGCCACCTGTGGCCTTAAGGCTGCAAGTTCCCCACCCCTGGACTGTACCAAAGCAGGTGGTAGCTAGAGACTGGAGTTAGGAAGATCTGAGTTCAAATCCAGTCAGTGGGACCCTGGGAAAGTTACTTAACCCCTTTTTGCCTCATCTGTAAAATAGGGACATACTGAAGAAGGAAATATCCATGCTGCTCCAATATCTTTGCCCAAAAACCCCATGGACAAAGAAATCCCATGGGGTCAGGTAGAGTTGGACATGACTGAAGGAATGACTAAACAACAAAACTATAGTAACTTTGAATTAAGAAATATAGAAATAAAGGGAAAAGCCAAATTAAGAACTAGGGGTTTTATTTGGTCAGGATGGGGGAGCCGTGGGAGGCTTCTAGGCCAGGAAATTTGGTCCATCAGTCAGTCAACAAATATTTGGTGGAAAGATTGAATTATAAAGATAACCATAGCAACACTGTATGAAACAGACAAGACTAAGGAGAGACTAGATGCAAGGAAACAACTTAGGAGACTATTAAAATAAACTATGGAAGAGATAATAAAGGCCCAAAATAGGGTAGAGATGGGAAGAATGAATACAAGAAACTATAATCCAATGAAGAATGCACAACGTGCCCCAAAAGAGTTCCAGAGGTTCCAGAGCTCAGAATTAGCATCATGTAGTCTAGACCTCCAGATGATTTGATAAATATTTTACCTTTCCCTTGTATTTTGGTGTCCAGTATATACAGAAGCAAAGAGGTCTACCTTTAATCTTTGTCAAGGACAGACATCAATATTAGTGATGTTAGCCTTGACAAAGTGAAATTAAATACATTTTCCCCTGCTTTTCCATAATCGGTGACTTGTGTTGATGAAATTAAATCTCCAGCTTTTCTTTCTGCATTTTCCCAAAACCCGAAACAAAAAAAAAAGGAAAACACTTCTGGAGATCAAAAGAATCTTTTAGAACAATCAAGATGGAAACAGGTGTCAATAAAAATTCTGAGACAGCTGTTAGCCACATTTTATTAATGCATCCTGTAAAAGTAAAATGCCAGCCACCTCAGATACTAATGAGAATCAATAAATGCCAATGTGCAGAGTGCAAGTCTGTTGAAAATGGTGAATTTTTCCTGAACTAAGAAAAGTGAAATTTTGAATCAAGCTAGAAACCCAGGATGATCAAATATCCCAGGGACTCTGAGGTTAACCACACTCATCAAGGCACTATATTCTTCACCCCCAGAGTCATTACTGTTTACACATAGATGTGTAAAATTCTATTATCAGAGTACCTTTCACTTGACAATGTTTTCTGAATGTGCTTTCACTTTCTTAATTTCTTTAACAATTTTCATAATGCAAACTTCAACCACTCGGTTGCATTTACTAAATACCTATTATGTGTGTGCTGAATATTGGGAATACAAACACAAAAAATTAAGCTGTCTGTTCACAGAGAACGTCCATTCCATCAGGGAAGATATGCATTTGCATAATTCATTCTGTATTACATATAATAGAGAATACATGTATATGTATCTACATATATATGCAGATATATGCATACATATGCATAGTAAATTCAACATAAATATAAAGTAATTAAATACAGGGTAATTAGGAAGAAAGGGCACTGAGAGTTGGGGTGATCCACAAATGTTTCCTATAGAGGGAAAAAATGGAATGGAAGGAAAAAAAGAACGGAAAAAATAAAAGTATTCAGAATCTGTTCAACAACTTTTAAAAGTTTAGAAATTTTATTTTTATCATTTTACTATAAGAAAGTCACCTCTTCTCTATTTCCCTACATGTCAAATGAGACAACTGGACTAGTGGTCCCCCAAATCCCTCACAGCTCTAACATTCTCTTCTGTATGATCCTATGATCAAGGCAGAGCAGGTTCTGGAAAACTGATTAATACTAATTGAAATCACGAGGGACTTTGATTGATCTATATACTGGAATGCTGATTTTCTTTTTCTAGTGACCAGAATATTTCTGACTGTTACCTGAGCTATCTCTTTCCCAGTATCATAGTACTAGAGAGAATCAGAGGCAATGGTTGCAGTAGAAGTAGTGATGGTAACAATTTATATTTCAATCATCCTTTAAGGTTTACAAAATATCCCTCTCACAAATCTGTTAGATGATAATGCAAGTATTATTATCCCAGTTTTACATATGAGGAAAGTGAGACTCACACAGATCAGGTGACTTGTTCATTGGCATACAACTAGGAAGTATCAAAGGCAAGACTGGAGCCCAGTTCTGATTCTGAATTCTGAGCCCTTTCTAATAGCATAGCTGCCTCTAATAATGGAAGATTTCTTCTTAAATTTACATAATGTTTTAAGGTTTGCAAAAATCTTATTTATATTATCTCATTTGATCTCTTCCAATAGCCCTGTGAGGTAGATTTTACAGATCTCCCTAATTTAACAAGGAGGAAACTGAGAGGTTAGGAGATTTCTCCTTTGCCACATAGTTAATATTTGTCTGAGATGAGATTCAAACTCAGGTCTCTCCTAAATTAACGTCTTTCCACCACAACATACTTTTGTCTATTTGCCACACTAATTGTGCCACATGTCAGAAGGTTTCTGAATGAGCACTGATAAGAGAAATGTTGTATATAGCCTTATGAAATATTTCATCTATCCATCCATTTAATTGTGATAGAAGCTAGAGAATTGTTCCAGGGTCTGTCACAAAAGAATAGTCATACCTTCCAATATGATTTCTCTGTCTTAAGTAGTCCTGGTGTAAGGGCAAGCAATGTGGGACTTTTTACTGTTTTTTCTTTTGGAGTGCTTCTCAGCATTAAGGCAATCAAATGCCTTTGAGTGAGTCTTGCCTTTGTTTGTAGCAAGGCCCACACCCTTTTGCTAATTAGGTCCTAAGGGGTGTGAAGCCCTCAGGCCCTGAAAAAGGGTGTGTGTGTGTGTGTGTGTGTGTGTGTGTGTGTGTGTGTGTATGTATATATGTGTGTGTGTGTGTGCATGTGTGTGTATATGTATATGTGTGTATACATATATGTATATATGTGTACATATACATGTATATATACATATATGTACATATATGTACATATATATATATACTCTGAGGTAAGAATTTTGCTTGGGGCTCACTCACTGGAAGAGTGTCCTGTGATTTCACCAGAAGAGACTATGGGTAGCCGTTGGAGCCGCCTGGCTTTGAAAAACCCAGATGTTGGTGCTTCTCTCTCTGGTAACTATGCATGTGATATCTTGGACAGACAGCCAGAAGCCTGTCTGCTAATTTGTATTATTTTGTTCTGCTGATGTAATTTCTCCTTGTAATTTCTGTTTGTGTTTTCTCTGAAGTTCAGGGTGCTGACTTTTTCCCCTGAACTAAGTGAATGATAT
>JAQQSZ010019314.1:0-10392 GCA_028646595.1 Phalanger gymnotis
GGTTCTTTGTTACAAATAATTCTTATTGCATCATGATCTGAAAAGCATGCTTTGACTACTTCTACCTTTCTTCACTGGATTGTGAGGTTTTTATGCCCTAGTACATGGTCAATTTTTTGAGTATGTGCCATGTACTGCTGAGAAGAAAGTATATTCCTTTTTATCCCTATTTAGTTTTCTCCAGAGGTCTATCATATCTGCCTTTTCTAGAATTCTGTTCACTTCTTTAACTACTTTCTTGTTTATTTTGAGGTTAAATTTATCAAGTTCAGAAAGGGGAAGGTGGAGGTCTCCCAGTATTATAGTTTTGCTGTCTATTTCTTCCTGTAACTCCCTTAACCTTTCCTCTAGGAATTTGCATGCCATATCACTTGGTGCATAAATGTTAAACAATGATATTGATTCATTGTTTATGGTGCCTTTTAGGAGGATGTAGTGTCCTTCCTTATCTCTTTTAATTAAATGTATCTTTACTTTTGCTTTGTCTGAGGTTAGGATTGCTACACCTGCTTTTTTTACTTTACCTGAGGCACAATATATTTTACTCCAGCCTTTTACCTTTACCCTGTGTGTATCCCCTGTTTCAAATGTGTTTCTTGTAAACAGCATATTGTAAGATTATAGTTTTTAATCCATTTTGCTATCTGCTTCCGTTTTATGGGAGAGTTCATGCCATTCACATTCACAGTTATAATATCTATCTGTGTCTTTTTCAACATCCTGTTTCCCCCTGCTTATGCTTTTATTTCTCCCTTTCCCCTTCCACTCCTCAGCAAAGTTTTGCTTTTGACCTCCGCCTTCCTCAGTTTACCCTATCTCTTGATTCCCCTCCCTTGTCTTACAGTTTCCCACTTGCTACTTCTCCCTTCCCTCCTGACCACCCACCTCCCTTTTTTCTCCCCTTTCCCCTCCTACTTCCTGTAGGACAAGTTAGATTTCTATACTTATCAGGGTATATTATTCCCTTCTTGAACCAGATCAGATGACAGTAAAGATCAAATACTGCTCTTCTCCCTCCCTTCTCTCCCTCTACTAAAATGTGTTTTTGTGCCTTTTCATTTGGTGTAATTTACCCTTTTCTACTACCCCCTTACCTCCTCTCTCAAAGCCCTCCCTTTACATCTCTTAATTATGTTTTTTATCCTTGTATCAGTTATTTTATGCAGACATTCAGAGTCTATGTGTATCCTTTTCAATTGTCATAATAGCTGTACTGTTCTCAAGATCGACATATGTATGTATACATATAAAACATACATAAGACAATGTAATTCTATATAAAGATGCAAATAATTTGCCCTTATTGATTAATAAGGTTTGTGGGAGTTTTACCCCCTGTTTACCTTTTTATGTCTCTCTTGAGTTTTGTATTTGGAAATCAAATTTTCCATTGAGTTCTGGCCTTTTCATCGGGAAGGTCTGGAATTCCTTTATTTCATTGAATGTCCATCTCCTTCCCTGAAAAATTATGCTTAATTTTGCTGGGTAGTTGATCCTTGGTTGTAGTCCCAGCTCCTTTGCCCTTCAGAATACCATATTCCAGTTTCTCCTGTCTTTTAAAGTGGAAGCTGAAAGATCCTGCGTGATCCTGACTGTAGTTCCATGATATTTGAATTGTTTCTTTTTGGCTGCTTGCAGTATTTTCTTCTTAATTTTGTAATTCTGAAATTTTGCAATAATATTTCTTGGAGTTTTCAGTTTGGGATCTCTTGGTGATTGGTGAATTCTTTCAATGACTATTTTGCCCTCTGGTTCTAGGACCTCTGGGCACTTGTCTTTGATAATTTCTTCAAGGATACTGTCAAGGCTCTTTTTTTCATTGTGGATTTCTGGTAGACCAATAATTCTTCGATTGCCTCTCCTGGATCTTTTTTCCAGGTCAGTTGTTTTCCCCATCAGATATTTCACGTTTTTTTCTATTATTTTCATTCTTTACATATTGTTTTACTACTTCTTGATGCCTCATAGAGTCATTAGCTTCCACTTGCTCAACTCTAATTTTTAATGAGTTACTGTCTTCATTTTGCTTTTGAGTCTCTTTTTCCAATTGGTTGATTTTACCCCTCAGGGTATCATTTTCTCTATTTAGATTCTGAATCTCTGTAGCCATTTTGCCAATCTCATTCTTTAGGGACTTAATTTTGTCAGTGGAATTTTTTTCCATTTTTTTCATTTTTTTCCATTTTCAACATTTTTACTTTTACCTCCCTAATTTGGTTTTTAAAATCCTCCTTTTGCTCTTCCAGTAATGCTTTTTGGGCTGGAGACTAGTTCACATTACCTTTTGAGGTATCAGATGTGGATATAGTGCCATTGTTATCCTCTTCTAAATTGGTATTTTGATCCTGCCTGTCTCCATAAAAAGAATCAGTGGTCCTCAGTTTTTTTTGTGTGTGTTCTTCATGTTGGTTAGCCTTTTCCCGGTTTTACAATAAATTTCTGCTTTTGGGGCTCAGGGCTCACTGTCCCAGCTTTTTTATTCTGGGGATTGTGAATCTCATTGTTGGCTTTGTGAATTATAGCCTTCAGTTTCCTGAGGTGTGGGGGAGGGGGTCTGGTTGCCCAAAATCTCCTCTTCCCCTGGGGTTATTCTCCAGTACTGTTGCTCTTCAACAATGGTCTCAGCTCTTTGTTGTTTGAGCTGGGTGTCTGGCACTTCCCCTGGGGGAGCAAGAGTATGTCTGGACTCCTGTTGTTGACCCCTGCTGGCTCTGCCTCTCTGGGACTCAGGTATTCCCACAACTCAGCCACTGAAGCCCCACATCTGTCTCCTCTATTCCAGCTTTTTTGTTTTTTTTTTTCTTTTTTCCCCTAGGGAATTCTCTGGGTGGGGAGGGGAGGGATTAGAGCCATTTACGTGGCCATTTTGTCTCCTGGAAGTTCAGGAAGCATCGTTTGGGCTGCAAGCCTCAGGAGTTGGTATCTCATGGCTGGTGGTGTTGTGCTGCCTCTCATCGCTTCCACAGAGTGCTGTCCTGTGTTGGGAGACCTGGGGATCTCCACTGGTTTCGGGTGCCCGGCTTTCTCCCAGCCTGTCTCCCACGTGGGTTTCCCGGCCAGCTGCTTTTGCTTTGGTCCCGTCTGGAGCAGCTCTGCACTCTGAATGCTCTCCTAGCCCACAGATTTGTTCCTTCAGCCTTTCAGACTCTCCTGGCTGGGCAATTTGCCCCACCCAGACTTCTCATGGTTTCTAACCTCCAGAATTTATATTAAGGTTTTATTTTAAAGTTCTTTAAAAAGGAATGTGGGAGAGCTCAGGAAAGCCTCTGCCTTTACTTTCCCATATTTGTCTCACCTCTTTTTCTGTCTTCTATTAAAAAAAGTGTCTAGAGTTATAAAATTTACCCTGAGGACTGCTTCAATTTTGAAGACTGGAAATCTATTCTCTCATCCCAAATACTTGTCTCTTTCCTCTCCTAACTGCACAACTGACTTGCCCTCCCATGTGCCAGTTCTTCATTCTGAAACCTCAGTCTGGAATTCATGCTTTGGAAGTACCCTCAGTGTCAGTAGCTTCTCCATCCATAAATAGTTCCCCCAATGAAATCTATTTAATGAAGGCTAATAGCACGCAGCGTAGCCATGTCTTCTTTCTTTTCCAGATTGCACTCCAGACTTTGCCTACCATGCTGCTCTAGGATAACTTTTTCCACTCCCTCCATTTCAGTTTCCTCTTATGTTGTTTTTCCTCTTGTAGAATGTGAGCTTCTTGAGGACAGGGACCACTTTTTCTTCTTATAATTATATTACTGGTACTTAGCACAGTAACTGCCACATAGTGAGTGTTCAATAAATGTCTGTTGACTGACTCATGCTTCACCGTGCTCATTCTTTTATGTAGTTCTTGTTGCCAACTATTACAATGAATAGATGAAGCAAAACTTTCCATCAATAGACTGGGCTATCCCAGTAAAGAGGTAATTTCCTTGGAAGAAATTATAGGATTCAGAGCTGAAAGGAACTTCAGAGCTTATCTAGTTCAAACCTCTGATTTTACAGATGAGAAAACTGCAGTTGATAGAGCCTGTGACTTGGCCAATGTCACATAGGTAATAAGTAGTTGAGCTGAGATGCACTCAAATTTTGTCATTCAAAATCCAACATACTTGCAATAATCACACTTTCATAATTCATAATGTATATAGGAAGTTAGACTAGAGGACCACATTAGAATGTATACTCCTTGAGAGCACAAATTATCTTACTTTTCCATTTAGATGACTGGCATTTAGCACACTCAATACTTTTAATGTAGTAAATGCTTAATAAATGCCTCATTCATATATTCATTTGTTCAAAGATTCTTTCCTATTATAAAGTTAAATGATTCTTTGCCTCTAAAAGGGGTAAAGGAACAAAGACAAGAGTAAATGTGAAAATATAATTTAAAACAATATCCTATTTTTATGCCTAAAATTTTTCTCATATGGAGATGATATAAGCTTCTTGGAAATAGACCAAAAGAACCCAAGTGTTTTGCAAAATTGGAAGGCTTTCTTATGAATTTGTAAACAGACTGTATGTGTGTGGCTCAAGAACCAATACAATTCAGCCTAGAGGGATTATTCACCATTATGTTGTCCCACAGGCATTAAAATTTTTTTTTTTATCACAGTACCACATGGAGAACATCAACAATATGAGAGGTTAATATTGGAGCTACTGGAGGGAGAAGAGACCTGGGAAAGACTTTAAATCACTAGTTGTCTTGACCTTTGTCTTGCCTATGGACTCAGATGATTCTGGAGGTGGGAATGAGGCTGGTGATTTTGCAAAAGTCAGTATCACTCAAATTCAATTAAGATATAAGTCAAGACATCATGCTCATGAGGTGATGGATCTACTTAAAGAATGGAGGATAGACAACAATAGAGAAACATCCCCATGCATTAAATTCTAGATAGATTATCTCTCCTTTCTTGCCAAAGAAAATCTGTGATATTCCTCACAAAAATATCCTCGCCCTCCCCCTACTTCCCTATTGCTATTAAAGGCATCACTATCATTCTGGTTAACTTGCTTTACAACCTAAGAGGCATCTTCAACTCTCACCAATCCTTTATGCTCCATATCTGATCAGTGGACAAGTCTGGCCTAGTTACCCTCCACAACATTTCTGACATCTATCCCCACATCTTTACTCACACAACCACCACCTTAATTTGGTCACCACCCCTCACCTGGGTTATTGACAGAGCCTCCAAATTTGTCCCAGCTACTGCCAGTCTCTCTCCTCAAATATATCCAGTGCCCAGGTACCAACATAATCTTCCTCAAGCCCAGCTCTAACCAGCCATTACTATGTAGAAGATTCTTTAATGACTCTCTGGTTCCAAGATAAAATACAAATTTAATTAGGCCTTTAATCTCCCTTCTAGCCTTGATAGAACTTACCTTTCCAGATATTTTTCATAGCTTTCCTCTCATGTTATCCATGTTCCAGTCAAATGGACCCACTTACTATTCCTTGAACTCAGTCTTCTATCTCCTAAAACCACATCCTAGCACAAAATATCTCACATGCAGCTATAAAATGCAGTACAAAAAGCATAGGACTTGAAGTCAAGAATGCCTGCATTCAAATCCTCCTGAAGTCATTTACAAGCTAGGAAACTCTGGACAAGTCACTTAACCTCTCTGTTATACTTTCCTCCTCTATAAAATAGAGATAACAATAGCATCTGCCTCATAGGGTTATTGGTGGGGGGATCAAATGAGTTAGTATATCTATCTATCTATCTATCTATCTATCTATCTATCTATCTATCTATCTATCTATTATACTCTACAAATCTTAAATCTAGGTTTGGAACCCAATCTCTCCTCACTTCCAATTTTTAGAATCCTTAGTTCCTTGCAAGATTCATATCAAGGGACCCCTCTCACAAGAAGCCTTTCTTCATTCAGCTAGTTCTTAGTTCATTCCACATCCCCTACTATTAGAAGCATTGAAAGAAAGGATGTATAAGAACAGGGGTTCATTGATCACCTACCCCACTTAACCTTGTTAAGAAAGAATAATTCTTAATTCAAAATATCAGTCAGAATTGATTGTGAAGAAGGCGCTGTATATCTCCTTGAATTATCATGGAAGTCATCTTCACTTGGGTCAAAGGTTATGTCATGCCTTGAGAAAATTGGATAAAATTAGGAGCTGTTTCAGAACTAGAGAGATTTCTAGGGTCTAACAGCGGAAAGGAAGAAATATGGATATATGGAGCTGAACCAGAATGAATTGGCAGCACAGAGGACAACTCAGAAGGAGAAAAGGAAACTGTCTTGAACTGGGATAGAGAAGGGCGGAGAGAACAAAGGGGGCCATTTGCCCTGTGGGAATCTTGGAGCAGAAGACTTGGCCTGATCTGGCCAGTTTTACCCACTTAATCAAGGCTGGAAGGAAGTCAAAGGAAAGGTTTCATCTTTCCCCACCTTCCTGTCCTACTGCTTATCTATTAACAGACATGTCAATATACTCTACTATTTCTCTACATAAATGCTTCTGGTCATCTGAATTTTAGAACAACCACAAATCCAAAGATTAGAGGTAAATATATATGTAAATAAGGCAGAATTCCAAACTTCTGATTCAATATTAAGTGGGGGCTTGTGCAATTGTGATCGCATTCCTCACCTTTTTCTTAATATAAACTTCTTACAGCAACCTAGGAGTAGAATCATATGGGTCTGAGGAGACATCATATTGGCCCTAGCTTTAATATGAGGTGATTTTTATTGTAACACAGTGTAACATATATAAGCTCCTTAATGGAAAGGATTAATTTCACTTCCATCTTAGTATTCCCTACACTTGCCATTGTACCTTTCATATTGTAGCAACTTAATAAATGACATAATAAAATGGGTTTCCTATATTTTTACAGCATTTGCAGATTACGAAGCACTTGTACATATGCCAAGTCATTTGAGCCCCAAGGAAACAAGAGACATTACTATCCCCATTAAACACACAAGGAAAATAACAATCAGATACTTCAAGTGACTTGCCAAATGATGTACAGCTTGTACATGGTGGAATATGTCTTGTGACTCCACATCTAGAGTTCTTCTGTAAAACAGCAAATCTTTTCATGAAACCAAACCAAACTAAAACTGTCAATGTCATGGCAGCATGAGGATATAGTGTCCATGGAGCAGATAGACAATGTCATCTAAAATCAAAAAGAGAAGGGACAGCCAGGAGAGTGTGACCCTGGGGAGTACTGGTCTTCATGTTTGGAAACCGAGATTTATGTCTACTAGACTTTGTGGCACAGCGACCAATGTCATAATCGCAGGTTTAATCATGCCCAGTCACTGGGAGTATGTCGATCTGCTAATGAGTCTTCTCAGAGCATCCTTTATGTCCTTGTTCCTCAGGCTATAAATGAAGGGGTTCAACATGGGAATGACCACAGTATACATTACTGAGGCAACTGAACTCTTCCAAGAAGACTGTGTAGCTGAGGAACTCAAATATACTCCAATAACTGTTCCATAGAATAATAAAACAACGCAGAGGTGAAATCCACAGGTAGAAAATGCTTTATAATTTCCCCCAGTGGAAGGGAATTTCAATATGGAGGAACAGATTTGAGTATAAGAGAAAGTGATCCCTGCGAAGGGAAGAACAGCCAGAAGTCCAGTTGTTAAACACGCAAAAATATTGTTGATGAGGGTATCTGTACAAGAGAGCTTGAGAATGGGAGTAAGATCACAATAAAAGCGTTGAATTTCATGTGCCATACAAAACACCAGCGTTATCACCAATAGACTATGGAGCATTGCATTTAGAAAACTGATAGTCCAGGAAAGTAAAACCAGCAGGCCACAGAACTGTGGGCTCATGATAGTCACATAACTCAGAGGGTAACAGATGGCCACAAAGTAAAATGAAGACAATGTACTAAATGAACATGAGTTCACATCAGGTTAGTGTTTAAAGGTTTTTTATACACATATATATGTGTGTGCACGTATACATAAGTGTGTATATAAGTACATCTATTTATGTCTGTATATGTGTATAAGTACATGCGTGTGTATATAAATTCACACTTATTTCTCCACTAGATGATATTTATCCCTTTGTCAATCTGCTGCCTAGAACTCAATAGTGAACCTACTCCTGGTCTGATCTCATCCAGACTACAGTTATAATGTCACCCAAGGAACAAGGACACAAAGGATGCACTGAGAGGACTCATTAGAGACTTATCTTCTTATTCCTGGAACCTAGCTCCTCTTCATGCAACCCAAGGCATCTTTTCCTCAAGATTTACACTTTTAAGTCATATTGGACCCACAGTCCACTAAAATGTCCCAAATCTTTGCATAAAAATAGCTATCTAACCATACCTCCCCTATTTCTTCTTTGAGAAGCTGATTTTTTTTGGTCCAAGTGTAAGACTGAAGTGTTACTTTTCTGAAGTTAATTTCACCCCTAGATTCTGTACTATCAAGAACCAGCCTATCAAGAACCTTTTATGTCCTATCACTGTCATCCAGTAAGTTAGCCATTCATTCCAGTTTTGTGCCATCTGCAAATTTAATAAGCTATTTAATTTCTATTACTTTATCCAAATCACAGAAAAAATGTCAAATGCAGAGGGCCAAGTACAGATTCACCAAGATATTGTGAGAAACTCACAATGAACCATTGATAACAACTCACTTTTTTTGTTCTTTGTTTTTATTTTAATATTTTATTTCTTCCAGCCATATCTAAATCAATTTTAACATATTTTTCACAGGTTTGAGTTCCAGATTCTTACCTACCTTCACTCTCTTTGCCTTCACTGATAAGGCAAGAAATTTGAAAAAGGTTATACATGCTTTGACCAATTATGTATTTTTTTAAAAAAAACATTTTGTTTTCTAGAATGATGCTAAAAAGAGCTCTGGACATGGAGTCAAGGGAGACTCTGTGTGGTCTGCTTCTCCTTCTGCAAGGATAGTTGGTTTGTTGTTTGTCCTTCATTCTCTAAGAGGACCACTGATATCACCAGGGTGACATCTTGACTTGGGTATGCATTAGGTTTAAGTGAGGCAGAGCTGCACAGTGATCAATGATCAGTCGCACTCTCTCTTGCAGAGTCATTGAAGTCCAGTGGTAAGACAAAAGTCAAGATGACTGGCACTGGACCAGGATGCAGTGGGTAAGCCACTGGAGGGGTGGTAGTGTAAGAGGAGAAGTCGCTATTCATTTTAAAGAATGTTTCCTGTTTTCAACAACTCCTGGCACCACCAACAAAATCAAACAAACAAACAAAAGAGTATTCACTTTGATTCACCTTGTTGCAGGTATATTTTTAAAAAAGATAGCAATCGCAAGTTCTACGAACAGTGATACTGAACTTACTTTTCTAATGGAACTATCTTTGTTGAGTTCTGGAAAACATTACTTTTCTATGACCTAGTCTCTCTTCATCCAATAGTTCACCTGCTGTATAACATTGGCCACTCCCCAGCTGCCTAATGCCTCCTCTATTCTGTCCTGCCTCTTCTCTGGAATGTCCCATATCTCCAAATATCTGTTCTGTTCCAGATAATTCTATTTCCTTGCTACTTGGCATATCACTGTCTGTAACGCCAGGGGAAAAATAGCATTCGAATATACTTAGGAAGGATATCTTCCTTTTCCATGAGACCCTTGAGATGCTCTAATCATAGAGACACTATGACTACTGAACAAGGTACCCTGACTCCAAAGCTGTCTGAGATGTCCTGGTCAGAGATTTCCCAGTAAAACCAATTTCTGGGAGCAGCCTGTCAGCAGATTATGAACTGCTATCCTCCTACCAGGCCCTGAAGGCCATTGAGACCAAGGCTTCCTGGTGACATCCATGTTTTCCCCCTTTCCCCCTCCTCTATCTCAGTGTGAAATGATTAGTAAATTATCCAGGTTTGGAAATATCAGTCCTGGCCCCAGTGTAAAAAATTGAGGGAAACTTAGTACATGGCTCTACTTCCTTCCCCATGTTATCACAGCCTCCCACTGTCTTGGGTAGTTCCAGCTAAGCCACATGGCCTTCTCTTAAGCATGCCAAACAAAAGGGCCTACTGCTGTCAGCACACAATAGCTCATCTTATTCTTCTACAAAGACCCCTTACTCCTAGAAATGCATTCTGATCACCTTAAATATTATATTATACAAAAGATTATGTTACAAGTACCTCTTTTGAAACCACCTGATCACTTCCTATTAATCTCTTATGAAACTTTTATGTCCAACAAACAAATTCTTAGTCAAATAAACAGACCAAAGAAAAGAGCAAACAAAAGAAAAGCAAGGTGCTATAAAATTGGCTGAGTTCAATAACCAATTTAGATAATTTAGATGAAACCAGATTTGGTTTTCACAATTTGCCTGGATACATCTATAATCCATTGCC